>CABFVX010003442.1:54345-75445 GCA_902151425.1 Timema shepardi | reverse complement strand
GGGGGAGGAATCTCACACACACAAATATAATATATATGTATGTGTTTGTGTAAAAATCACACACACAAATATAATATGTGTGTGTGTAAAAATCAACCACAAATATTATATATGTGTGTATGTGAAAATATTGTGAAACACTGGACCAACATAAATCAATTTAACTAGATGTAAACCAGCTTTTGTGGTCGTGTGGTCTAACACGCTACTCTCACAGTAGACTTTACTGCCGATGACGAGGAGATCAAGGTTCGTATCTTAGTCAGCTGTACTGACAGTTGTTTTTCCAAAACGGTTTTCCATGCTTCCTTCACGCAGATGTTGATACAATTCCTCTAAATATAACCTTCCTAGTCCTTAAAAACACTAGCGTAATAATTAGTACTTAAGCGTATAACATAACATAAAATGTTTCCCGTGATCCATTTCCAATGGGTTACAAGAAACAATTGTTAGCCAACATTTCCGACAACAAACAACTTGGACAGGTGAGATTGTAGATTTAAATCTCTTTTCATTATCCTGGAACCAACCATTTGTAAAATAGCTTCAAAATACCTAAAACCACTGTAGTCTCCGAGCTTCAGTTCTGTCGGAAGCTTATTTGCATAGTACGAACCATTTTGAAGCACTTTACGGACCAACCATTGTTTTCTTCTTCTCTGTCTTGTTGAACAGCTCATAGCTACATACAAAGCTCAAGCCATATCAGCATCCTCAACACACATCTTTCACTCAACTGAACTTTGTACGGGAAACAAATGTTTCAGCATTGTGATCTGGACGCGAAACGATGTTTCTTTAATGTTTGCCAACAATCGGTTTCCTATGTTGGCTAACAGTTGAGGAACAGTTGAGTAGCAATTGGGAAACAGTTGGGTATCGGTTGGGGAACAATTGGGTAACAATTGGGTAACAGCTGGGAAACAGTTGGATAACATTTGGGTAATAGTTGGGTAACAGTTGGGAAACAGTTGGATAACATGTGGGTAATAGTTGGGTAACAGTTGGGAAACAGTTGGATAACAGTTGGGTAATAGTTGGGTAACAGCTGGGAAACAGTTGGTAAAACAGTTGTTGGCCAGCAATGTTTCCAAGTACGTACTTAACTTAATCACATACATTCATTGAAACGTTTTCTAGTGTTTGAAACCACTAACGATCTTGATGGAGAGATATTTGTAAAGGGTCATCCAATAACCACGTAGCGCTGTTTACATGGGGGGAGGGAGGGGGCTAATTGGGACGCTACAATGTCAACATGATGCTACATGAGAGGAGGGTGGACATATCACAGTGTTAGGTTTTTTTTAATTGTGTTTCCTGTTTGTATCATACGTAGCGATTTTTGTTAATTGTTTTCAACGATTCCCGCTCACCAATGACAATAACCGAAGCAAGAAATATAATATAAGTAGAATAGCGCAGGCGAAGAAAGCTTTTCATAACAAAACTAAGAAGACATTACTAACAGAGACTAGCATTCATTTCTTAATCAGAAAAAAAGTTTTAAAAGCATAATAATGGAGCGTTGCACTTTACGGATGTGAAAAAAAAACCCACTAGAGCAACTGAAAGTAAAATATTGGAAGTATTGGAAACTTGGTTCCACAGAAGAATGTTGAAAATATCGTGGTGGGAGATAGTTTCGAATACACAAGTTGTAAGATAGGCAAAATAAGAAAGGAAACTTTGGAAAGGTATTCAGAAAGAAGAGTTAATATATACACACGCACCTTTTTTTTTATATGGGTAAGGCCTTAGCAAGCCAATATTTTCTTTAGGGTGGGGTTCTTTAAATATTTTTTCCGCCCCTGTCCTAATGTGTCGTGTCTTTAATCAGCCCATCAAGGTTTATTTTGTATATCCCTGAGGGGCTCGCATGGAGGTGGTGTGAGTTTGTGCTGGAACATTTCATTAAGTAATCTATGTATATATATATATATATATATTTTACGGCCTACCATGTCAACTCTTCTTTTCTGTATACCTTACCAAAGCTTCTGTCGAAGCTGTCATAGATTTTTCATTACGTTTTTATTTACTAGTTAAGTATGAAAACATTTGTGGATAGAGGGTCTCATGTGGTCAGCACAACAAACCCTCCGGCCGTTAAAATTTCAAGTTTTCTAAGCCGTAGCCTCTACTTCTTTATAAAAAGTAACTCCTCATTTGGTCCTCACGAGGCTGAGTTTGACCCCGATCTAGACCCGCTGCTTCACAGAAAGATTCTGGTTTGAACCAGGGACCTCTGGATCTGTAGACAACATAGATACTATCATCACTAACGGTGGGGCGGCTTTGCGATCTCACGTTATGGAGTGTGTTTCTTAAGTATGAAAACATTGCCAGTGTGTATGAAATATAAAACTCACTCATTTTAAAATGACTCCTACATAAATTCGATGACGATTCCGTCACTTAATTCTCATATCACTGTCACCTTAATCCACTCTCTGTCTGCTTCCGGCGTAAGGTGACTGAAGTAAAGTAAAACTAATCCTCTTCTCAAGGTCATCTTAAGGAGAGTATTTAGTGTGATAAGTTGTAAATACTGCATGACTATCGCTGAGAAAATAGTGACGCCCGGTGTACTACTCTTTTTAAACGTGGTGTAGTAGCGCTGCAACTCCTCATTTAATCTGCACAAACAAATACTTTTATTACGCTGCCAACTAAATTACGATAGCTATAGTCCTGGAGGAATGCCAGGTCTCCGCCGTGGTTCGGATTCCACGTTAAACTGTAGGTCCTTCATTTAATCTCACATTCACCCTATCATTTGCACATTAGCGTAAGTGCGTATAACCCGAACGGGTAGTAAGACGCGGTGCTAATAATAATAATTTATATATATTTTACGGCCTACCATGTCAACTCTTCTTTTCTGTATACCTTACCAAAGCTTCTGTCGAAGCTGTCATAGATTTTTCATTACGTTTTTATTTACTAGTTAAGTATGAAAACATTTGTGGATAGAGGGTCTCATGTGGTCAGCACAACAAACCCTCCGGCCGTTAAAATTTCAAGTTTTCTAAGCCGTAGCCTCTACTTCTTTATAAAAAGTAACTCCTCATTTGGTCCTCACGAGGCTGAGTTTGACCCCGATCTAGACCCGCTGCTTCACAGAAAGATTCTGGTTTGAACCAGGGACCTCTGGATCTGTAGACAACATAGATACTATCATCACTAACGGTGGGGCGGCTTTGCGATCTCACGTTATGGAGTGTGTTTCTTAAGTATGAAAACATTGCCAGTGTGTATGAAATATAAAACTCACTCATTTTAAAATGACTCCTACATAAATTCGATGACGATTCCGTCACTTAATTCTCATATCACTGTCACCTTAATCCACTCTCTGTCTGCTTCCGGCGTAAGGTGACTGAAGTAAAGTAAAACTAATCCTCTTCTCAAGGTCATCTTAAGGAGAGTATTTAGTGTGATAAGTTGTAAATACTGCATGACTATCGCTGAGAAAATAGTGACGCCCGGTGTACTACTCTTTTTAAACGTGGTGTAGTAGCGCTGCAACTCCTCATTTAATCTGCACAAACAAATACTTTTATTACGCTGCCAACTAAATTACGATAGCTATAGTCCTGGAGGAATGCCAGGTCTCCGCCGTGGTTCGGATTCCACGTTAAACTGTAGGTCCTTCATTTAATCTCACATTCACCCTATCATTTGCACATTAGCGTAAGTGCGTATAACCCGAACGGGTAGTAAGACGCGGTGCTAATAATAATAATAATAATAATAATAATAATATAGTCCTGGATTTGAAGATTTGGCCTTTTTTATTATTAATATTTAGCACCGCGTCTTACTACCTGTTCGGGTTATACGTTTTAAGTACTAATTACTCTAATATATTAGGAATTTGGAAGGTTGAATCAGATGAAGTGAACCCGCATTTGAGTGGGGAGAGAGTGAAAAACCATTTAGGAAAAGCCACCCTCATTTCGCTCGACCAAGATTCCAACTTCTATCTCTCCGTCCTCATAAACTGAGCTTAACACGACTAGCGCGTTAGCCAACTACGCCACCGAGGCGGGTTATGGAAATGTTGACTTTTTGCCTCTTTCCTTCTTCATCTTACACTCCTCACTAATCCCTGTCTCCCCCCACACTCACATTAGAAAAAAAATATATATATCACCCATATATATCTAACTCTACATTCGTCATCTTTGTGAAATTATTATAATTAAATGTATGATCCGGACAAGTAAGAAGACGGTGGTCTGAGTAGGGGGGTAGATTTGGGACCCAACACTCAACACTGATGACTTACCGATTTTTTTTTTCGTTACCTATTCCTTTGCAAAGTAGTCAAGCACGTGGTTAAATGTAATTTCCTACCCATAAGAGTAATGGAATCAAAATGTAGCATGAAGTTACACACTTAAGGTTGTAATGATACTGATTTGGACCCATCTTATGTATTTAAAAAGTCATGGATAAAGTGCATTTTTCTTTAAAGTATTGTATTTAAAATATCCTTTCAATACTTCATCCATGAAGAATCGCGCGCTATTAAGAAATAATGTCAAAGGATTGCACCAATAAAACTTATTTTTTCTTTCAAAAGTAGACTGCAGTATTTACCAGAAAAGCAAGTGACGCTAGCTCTCTCTACCCAATATGAAGCTAGCCTTCACGACATCTGTCACCAGGACTCTCGATTTGTTGGTTTCGACACTGGTGACAAGAGGTCCAAGAGGCAAGGGGTAGGTCATATATAATCCACGTGTGCGTATGAATACACACAGTGCCGGTAGCATAAATTTAGTAAAACAATTTACTAACAATGCCACTAACTGAAATTCATAAAGTACACAGAAAATGTTACAGAGAAATAATCTGTACTTCGACGAAAATTGCACCATTTTACATAATATCTTCATACCGAAGATTAAATCATTTTAATAAATCGTGGGCAATATACAAAGGTCTTATTTATTTAATTAAGATATCACATAATAATTTCGTAATGTAATAATTGGTGCTCGATCACGGGGCTATGAATACCAATTACCTAATAATAATAATAATAATAATAATAATAATAATTCCGTAACATAATAATTAACGCACATCGCGCGGCGTATATATTAAAACAAATTAATATCGTTATGAGGTGGGATGGAAGGGGACGTGAAAAAAAGCCAGCGTTTTTGCAGTTTTTAGGTCGATAAATATTTTGGACAAAATAAATAAAATATTGCTCCAGTACAAACATAGAATTTAATTTTCTTCACATTTTGACCAAATAAATTCTTGAATATCTGTCAAGGACGTTCTGGAATTTAATTAGAACGTTTTCTCTTTAATTTAAAAAGTTTCTCATTTAATGCCACCATGCTCATTACTGATATTCAGGAACTGTTGATATCACCATGTGAAGACAATTAAACTATATGTTTTTACTGGGGAAATATTTTACTTATCTCGGCCAAAAACATTTTTTCCCATAAAAACTGCAAAAAAAAAACTCGGTTTTTCTCGCGTCTCCCCCCTTACATCCCACCTTATGACAGCTTTCACACCGGATGATGTATATGAGACATGTATTTGAACATGGGATAATCCAGTTATAATGGGATTGTTTGATGAAAAAGATTGGATGCTAATAGCAATAATTATCAGAAGGTGATCACGTGCAATATGAATGTCGAGAGATAATGGCACATTGCACATGGCACATAGAACAACCCAGTCACTCTGGAAGCGTCTGACAAAGAGAATCTGGTGTTACTAGCAATCATCAGATGCTTAAAAAAGAAACGACTTTTTGGTTTCATCCAGTTATTCAAAATGTAGCTCTCAATTGGTGCTTTTAGGGTTTCATCTTCCGAATTAGCAAAACATCCTGACACATTATTGATATATATACACACATACCGGGTGTTCATTTGAAAACTTTCCACCAAAATATCTCTAAAACAACGCATTGCAGACAAAAAAAAGTTTAAACAAAAGTTGTCTGGTTCTGAGCGGGAAGTAAGGTGGCAAGGCTGGTATGACCTTGAGTTGCGTTGCTAAGGCGAATTGACTTTGATTTTTTTTTAATTAGACTCCCTATTTTTTTTTATTACATGTTCCTGTAGATCACGTTGTGCCAATTTCAAAATTGTGGTTTTTAGCGTTTTAAGGTAAAAGGTATCAGGGGAAATGAGCCTCACACATTTTTGAGTCGCCGGCACCGGGCGGAGAATTAGAATTTGGCCTATTCAAACATAACTCGGGAAGGTACAAGTGTTTTTGTGCTGTGCGCTCGCAAACCTGTATTTGCTCACGTTTATTTGTATCTGTAAAATAATTACTGAGAAAAATACTTTTTTAACTTTAAGTTTAAAGAAGGTTTCTTTTTTGAGTTAATGGGGATACACCTCTTGTAAATTCAACCTTACTTTTCCCTAACACATTAGTGTAATTAGTCAATCTCAGTGTTTTTCGGGTAAAGTCCTCGCCTATTGACCCGATATTCGTGGGTTCAAACCCAGCCGGTGTCAACGGATTTTTATTGAGCGATACAAATTCGTAGCACAACTTCCTTCGGAAGGGAAGTAAATCCGTTGGTTCCATGCCAATTGTGGAATGTAAAATAAACCTGGAAGTTATGTGAAGATACCTTTAGCAGCAATATTAACATCTATCTATATCCCTGTCTTCGACAGTCTAGTCTATTGAGAGAGCAGTGCGTTAGACCACGCGGCCATTGAAGCGGGTATGTATCATGTTTCAATGCTTCATGTGTTATGTGACTGCTTCATACGGTATTTGGTGTGAAAACTGACTTAGGCTTCTTTGGAAAAACACATGAAGATTCGACAACACAAGATTATACATAACGAATTATATATTCATAATAAATACACTTTTTTTTTTTTCAAATTCAGATTTGGAATTTGCTATAGAGCTATTGTGGTGCTCATTGGTTGCTTAGCCCAACGTTATAATAGGTGGTCGAATGGTCTAAGAGAGCGATTCCTAACGTAGGGTACGCGTATCCCCAGAGGTGTGTACGTACCAGGACTTTAGGGTTACGCAAAGTCCTGGTACGTACACACCTCTGGGGATACGCGAAAATATTTGAATAATGACGGGAAAAGCTACATGTGCCAACCCGCCTCAGTGACGTAGTTGGCCAACGCGCTAGTCGTGTTGAGCTCGACTGCTGAGGATGGGGAGATCGAAGTTCGAATCTTGGTCGAGTGAACTGGGGGTGATATTTCCTAAATGGTTTTCCACCCTCACTCCACGCAAAGGCGAACTCACTTTCTCTAATTCAACCTTACCAATTCCTAATCCATTAGCGTAATTAGTACTTAAAGCGTATAACCCGAACGGGTAGTAAGACGCAGTGCTAAATAGTAATAATAATAATAATAATTGAACTTATTATTTTTTTATTCCCATTATTAGTCCATTTATTTTCAGTTTCAACAAATAAATCCGAAATAACTATTACTGTATTAATTAAACATTTTTTACCGGGGTTAAATCCCCGGTCCCGGCATAAATTTATCTGATTACCAAACCCTTCCTTCACCTCTGACACCTCTTGTGAATGTGGGGAATGCCAGGCCTCCACCGTGGTTCGGATTCCACGTTAAACTGTAGGTCCTCCATTTCATCTCACAATCACCCTACCATCACGCATTAGCGTAAGTGCGTATAACCCGAACGGGTAGTAAGACGCGGTGCTAATAATAATAATAATTAAACATTTTGTTAATCTTAAGGGCACAATCTATGCAAATGGGCTGCCAAGAGATACACAAGCAAAAAAAAGGTTGGGAACCCCTGGTCCAAAACATCACTCTCGTAATACTATATTGGACTTACGATGACGGGGACATTGGGGTTCGAGTCCTGGGCTGGTTTTATTGAGGGCGGTTTTCCATAAATGGTTTTACACTTTCTTCACGCAAATGCGGATACCTTTCTTCTAAAACTCAATCTTCCTTGTCATTAACACATTAGTACACATGTGAATAACCCAATCGGGTAGTCAGACATAGTTCTGAAAACATACCAGTGTAACAAACAGTCCCCAGACCTGTAATTTACCATTTAAATGAATTTATGGATGTTATAATGGATGTATTATAACAAAAAGAAAGCGCTCACATATATTTAGTATTTCTATTATCTATGAAAATTTCAGAATAAATGGAATAAAGTAAACTTCTTATGTTTACCATATTTTTTAGGTTTAGTATTTGAGATTCAAGATATGTGGGTTAATAATTAATGTTATGATTCGTAAAATTGTGGCTTTGATCCATCTTTAATTACAAGTAATACTTTATTCAAAATCCTGGATTCATAAGAAGCTGTGTGTAAAATAATTAATTAATAAAATACAAAAGAGGAATCCTAAATATGCAAGCCATTTTCAAAACGGATGCTAAAAGTTGAAAAAAAAGTTTGGGATTGTTTTAAACAATTAATTTTTCAAAAGTCAAATTCTTTTATTTTAAAATAACTCGAAACGTATGGCATTGCCTACAAATTACGTTCTCTATGCATTTAAATTTGTGATGTAGGGTAGATAAAATGTCAGTGTTTTTGGTAATGTTTAAAAGCAAAAAAAAATGTTTGTATAAATAAATTATTGTTCCAGTAGAAGGTTAAGAGTTTAATTTTCTTCACGTGAGATCACTATGTGAAGAAAATTAAATTATATGTTTCTACTGGAGGAATAGGAGACCTGGCGATCTAGGGGTAAGGTGTCAGACTTCTTGTGCTGGCGGCCGGGGTTCAATCCTCGGTCCCGGCACAGATTTATCTGATTAACAAACCCTTCCTTCACCTCTGACAAGACATCTTGTGAATGTGGGGAATGCCAGGCCTCCGCCGTGGTTCGGATTCCACGTTAAACTGTAGGTACTCCATTTCATCTCACAATCATCCTACCATTACACATTAGCGTGAGTGCGTATAACCCGAACGGGTAGTAAGACGCGGTGCTAATAACAATAATAATAAAACTGGAGGAATATTTTAACTTGCTTTGACCAAAAAAAAGTTTTTATATAAAAACTGCAAAAACACTGGCCTTTTATCACTCGACTTCCCTTCAACCTCATATAATGCTTATAATTCAAACGGGTGTTGGGAAGAGGGGGGGGGGGACGTTGTGGTGGAAATCACTCAACATCAACAATAATAATTATTATCATCCTACCCCCACCGGTGTACAAGAAAGCAAAGAAAGGCACGAGTCTTGTCTTGTTTGTTCCAACGTCACCTAAGAATGCATTTAAAAAATACGATACATTTTTCTAGCTGTAATAAACAACAAAGCTGTTTTTTTTTAAAAACTAAAGGGATGTTTATACTGGCCGCGATAAAAATAAATTCTCTAATAGGTCATTAGAGACTAAAATAATGTTATTGGCCGAGCGTAACGAGGTTCTATTATAACTTGACCATTTGACATTTCGTCTGTCCACGATAACTGTCAGAAAACGTGAATCAATATTAACGCAATCTTGAACCTAGCCCAAATGACATATTTAAATGTGATTTTTCAATCTGACTATCCGTTTCTATTTGGCGGCCACTCAAAAAGGTTGTTATTTAATGGCTTATCTCAAGCGATTTGAATTTAAAATTCTAAGCATTCGGTTGTGTACCAAGGAAATATTTAAAAAAATATTTAATTTGTTTTCTGTCAAACTTGATCACCATGGAGTAATTTCAACTCCTAATCCAAGGAGAATTTATAGCAGATAATTCAACTTAAAATCCAAAGAGAAATTATAAGGTGGCAGAAGCAATATTAACATGAAGGTAACGAGATATACTGTTCACGGAACTGCAGTGGAATTACCACTTCTTTGGTCTTACATGACAGCTAGCAGAAACTAGCAGGTGGTATCAGTAATGCCAATATTGTATGAAAGTAACTTTTGTCAACATATTTGGAAATAATTATTATTTACTAATTACTACTATTATTATCACTAAAAATATTATCAATCACTTTTAACAATACTTCCTCAAGAACTCCAGTATAATTTTATTTTCCATAATTAGATTTAAGAAAAAAAAAGTCTAGTAATTTCATTCTAGTTTTTATTTTAACTCTTGTGGCAATTACAGGTTAAATAGAGCGTGAAATTTAACATTTAATGGTATTTTATCCAGTTATTAATATTTTTATAACTGCCCTCGCATATCTCTAACATAAATAAATGGTTTGTGGTAATAAAGAGGAAAAAACATACAAAATGTTTGTGAAATAATATAAAGTTAATTTTGTAAACACGAGTATTAATACAACTCGCCGTCTAACCTGCAACAACTTCCACTACGTCACGAACTGTTGTATAGCTTCCATCCCGTGGCCATATTTGCTTTCAGCATATAAGGTCACTTTTAACGTTCTCTTGCTTTTAATAATTAATTAGAATTAAACAGCAAAAAGAAAACTTCAATACTAAGCAACCAACCAAACGGTTATTGTCATAACCAGAATCTAACAATGTTAAAATACTTTATAATGGCCCGTCTACAACCAAACGCACCCGCTTGTCGGACTCGCAACTACGCAATAACGTAATTTTGTCTGTCTACAATAGCTTACGCAAACACAATCGTATGTCGGAACTGTCGGACCAGCTTGTCGGACCAGCTTGTCGGGAGGAGATGAACATTGTCCATCTCTTGCGTTTATGTAGTTGCGTTGGCTTGCGTTCAGCCAATAAAAAAATAAATATGGATGGACTACTAAAATCAAATAATATGAAGTTATTTGGTTTATGACAAAAACGCTTGGAAATGTATAGTAATTAATACAGGATTTTCAATTAAAATCATGTGTATTTAACCATTTAAATATGTTTAAAATATTTATTTCTTATTTGAAAACATTAATATGAATTTGACTTTTATAGTCATCATTGATGTTTGTTCCTATTGGTTGAAATTACGTTTTACGACTTTTCATTGTTGACAGTCTATTTTGTATTTAAGAGAAGCGTGATTACGTGTGCATTTGCGATTGCGTAATTCCGAGTCTGACAAGCGGGTACGTTGGTTGTAGACTGGCCTTAACAGTGAACTATTGTATAAAATATAGTTAATAAAACCACGTGTACTAGTTTTTAATGAGAAACTCAAAGTATCTTACACGTTTGTGATCAAATCGCTGTGACAAAGCTATAATCACGTAGTGTCATATGGCCACCCTAATATATGCCAAGTTATTGCGTCCTCGTCGAGACTGTTTTATAGTTGCAAACAGCGGTCGTAGCCTCACGTCGTGCATTGAACCTACCGCAAACATACTTGTAGATAATGAATTGCGGTGAAACATTCTTCTATCTGACATAGCGGTGAATTCTACCTCGAGTCAAAGGTGAGACTCTCGATCTAGCAAAGTACCCGATACTTGTTTTTTTACAACACTTAAATGGCGTAGTGTGGAATATTGCCAGGGTAGGAAGGGCTAAGTTTATACTCTGTTATTTGTTCTCATCACTCAGTAAAACGTGCATTGTTCTGGTTATCGATAAAAAAAAATGCATATGGGAATGTATTTCGCAGTCTAATATTCATAAAAACATCTTCATCTGACAGATATAAAATATACTAGATCTACTTTCATGTACCGAAAGTGATTTTTAATTACCACTCTTTCTACACGAAAACTCGCTACATTAAGGGCCAGTTTCATAGTCAAATTTAGAACGCCTCAAGTGCGGCGCTACACTAAGTACATGACGACACCTACCTAAACCAGAATGGAATGGGCCGTTCTCGCATAGGAAACTGGCCCGTTCCATTCGAGTTTAGGTAGGTGTCGTCATGTATTTAGTGTAGCGCCGCACTTGAGGCGTACTAAATTTGACTATGAAACTGGCCCTTATTGTAAAAATTAATTTAACCTTCTCTATTTCTTAACGCATGACCCAAACGGTTAGTGAGGCATTGTGAAAAAGAAAGTATTCATAAGTCAAGTCATGTTGTCTGCAGCTGTTACATTTGATGTGTGTTAGTTCCTATAAAATAATACTACTAATATTGTAAAATAATTGTTTACCAGAAAAAAAAACCTGTTTAGATTTTCTAAAAGTATCTTTCTAACAAAATCCTACTATATGCGGTGTAAACCACACGCATGATTGTTCAAATTGAGCAGTAAAGGCCACAGAACATAATACAACAGGTATTATTTTAACACGCTCTGTTTACCCTTGAAACAATCCGTGGCACGCCACTGCACACATCTGTTCTCGACTAATATAGTTTCTACTTAATAGTCAAACCAGTTCCAGCGTGCCATTTTCAATATTTCTCGAAGAAGAAATGTTCGGTGACCTGGCGGTCTAGTGGTAAGGCGTCTGACCTCTGTGTTGAAGGTCCGGAGTTCAATCCTTCGGTCTCGGCACAGATTTATCTGATCACCAAACCCTTCCTTCACCTCTGACAAGACGTGTATTAATCACAACTTGTGAATGTGTGAAATGCCAAGCCTCTACCGGGGTTCGGATTCCACGTTAAACTGTAGGTCCTCCATTTCATCTCACAATCACCCTAACATTACACACTAGCGTACAGTAGCCCCATGGCTTCTTTGGTGCTGACTGACAGCTTTAAAATGTTATCAGACCAAATTATGTATCCCTACGCCGAACCATATGATCTGCAAAAACATGTGTTTAGCAGCTGTCACAGCTTACAGTCATAATTTAGGTATATACCTAAATGTTGACTGTCAGAAGTCAGCTGTGAGCTGTCAGTCAGCACCAAAGAAGCCACGGGGCTACTGTAAGTGCATGTAACCCGAACGGGTAGTAAGACACGCTGCTAATAATAATAACAATAAGAAGAAGAAGTGTTCGGAGTAGTGATATCTTTAAGTAAAATACGACAAAAAGCAAAATAAAATGAACACCTCAATTGAATTGGTAAGAAACACAGTTTTTTTATCAGCACCACGTCTTACTATCCGTTTAGGCTATAAGCT
The DNA here is from genome assembly GCA_902151425.1 of Timema shepardi. Taxonomy (NCBI): domain Eukaryota; kingdom Metazoa; phylum Arthropoda; class Insecta; order Phasmatodea; family Timematidae; genus Timema; species Timema shepardi. Next base: position 62,457 of record CABFVX010003442.1, on the reverse strand, counting down.
TAAGTACCAATGACGCTAATGGGTTAGGAATGGGGAAGGTGTGAAATATATTAAGTGAACCCGTATTTGCGTGTAGGGAGAGTATAAAACCATTTAGAAAAAACCACCACCGGTTCACCCAAGCGAGATTCGAACCTCGATCTCCCCATCCTCGGCAGAAAAGCTCAACACGAAACTTGCGCGTTAACTAACCACTCCGCCGAGGTGGGTCCCGACGCATGTAGCATGCAGTTTAACCTCACTTAAACGAGAGTATAATATTTTACAGATGTGGGCTGTGTTTACTTTCTCACGACACCTCGGATAGAGTAAGTATTAAGATCGTAAAAAAAAAAAAATCCCGGATTTTGATGGATGTCGACTGACTTTTCATTGTCCGAAAAAGTTAATAGCGTAAATTTTTTGTCTATTTGTATATCTATGTGTCTGTGTGTCCGTATCTTGGCCTAGAGCCGTATTTTATTTTAGCGGTTGGGCTAAGACTTGGTGTACAGAGTTCTCATGAGATATAGAGCTTTCATGAGATATAGAGTTTTTATGAGGTATAGGGTTTTCATGGGGTTTGCCAGAGGAGTTTCATGAGGTATAGTGTTTTCATGAGGTATAGAGCTTTCATGAGGTTCCCCAGAGGAGTTTTCTGAACTATATATAGATCCCTAAGATTAAGGGTACAAGTTTACTTAAGGGCGAAAGGAGAAAAAAAATCATATTTGCTCAAAATGGACTCTTAACGATTTTGATTAAAATTCGCATCCTGGCATTTCTTAACATTATAAACAAAATAGCACATCTATTTTTTCCAGGAAAATTACATAGAGGCTGCTTTATACACAGTGGTGGTGGAACGTTATTTGTGTACAGGGAGAGTAAAATATTTATGTTTAGGGACTTGCTTTTCCACCTGCCCCACTCCCTTCTCCGATAAACCTTTGAAAATTTGACGTCTCTAAAAGCCATTTGGAGCGGTCTTCCTGAATTTTTGAAAATAATTTTATTTTTAAAAGCTATTTAGAATAGCTATCCCCAGAAAAAAATAATTAAATTTGATTGCTTCTAGAAGCTATTTAGAGAGTTTTCTTCCTTTAAAAACTTTTGAAAATTGAATGCATCTAAAAAGCTATTTTGAGTAGTCCCCACCCTAAACTAAAAAAAAACAAACATTTGAAGTGGTTCTCACCCGACAATATTTTGTAAATGGGATCTTCTTGAAGGCTATTTGGGATATATATTTTATGTTTTTTTTTAATTAGATGCTTTTAGAAGCTATTTGAAGTGCTCTTCTCTGGCAAATTTTTTGAAAATTGAATGCTTCTAGAAGTTTCTATACACAATTTGTATCATACCTGAAAGAGATTGGGTATAATGAGGTGGACTGGATAAAACTAGATCAAGATAGGGATAGCGTGTAATGAGGTGAACTGGATATAACTAGCCCAAGATAGGGATAGGTGACGTACTTTTTTAATTGCGGCAATAAACTTTTGAGTTTCTGGTGCCATGGAGAATAATTAAGTATATTAAGGCTAGTAAGATTAATTTAAATTTAGTTGAGCTAGTTACAAATGCATAATATATTATTTCCAAATAATATAATATAGTAATTAGAGTATATATAACTAACTATAATAGCTGGAATATTTGATTTTCAGAAGCTAATAATCGTGAATTATTAAAATCTCAATGTAATTTATTGTTAAGCACTTTCTCGCAGCTAGGTTGCACAGGACACTTCTCTAAAATCCAAATGATTCTGGTTCGATTCCGTATGTTACTTGCAGAACAACTTATTATTTTCACACTGGTTTGTACTGATAACCTATTAGTAACTACCTAAGGGCTAGGACCAGGTGTGTGTAATATCGGGTGTATTGTCCTAATATTTGTAGTATGTATGTCAATACAATCCGTAGGTTTAGAAAGTACACTTACTAGTCAAAATTTAAAGTTAGGTTTAGTTTATGGCTAGTATTTGTGAATAACTAATTATACCTGATAAAGCCTTTGGAAAAGTCTTATGATTGATAGCGTGGAAAATATTCCACGCATCTTTAAACGTTTATTATTATTAGTTATATTTCGTATTCTTTTTTTTCTTATAAATAATAACATAATCTATTTTTAAATTCATAAACCCATCCTAGTCAATTCAGTTGACAGTCCGAATTCTGTTAAGCGACACGTGAAGTGGAACCTTTAAAATGTAAATGATAATCATGTCAAACCGGTTAACAATATCAACAAGAGCGTTTTAAACTCGCCGTTTATTAACACTCCTTTTATTCTCGTTAGCCCCAGTCTATAGTAGAAATAATTAAAAGGTATCTAAGAAAAATAAAAGTTGTATACAAAATTGCTTGGTTTCGAGATGCCGACAAAAGGACATAATTTATTTTTAATGGAAATCAAGTGTCTGGTTTTTGGTTGTTTTTTTTTCATTGTATTGCCTACTAGAATCTGTATAGAGTGTAAACAAATACGACAGCATAAACATAATAGGTAGACCAATTTACAATTTCGATTCTTATAAACGAACGTTGGTTTATTGTTTGTGAGAGTGTTCTGCTTGTATTTTCTACTCCATACAGATCCTAGTAGGCAATAAATTGAAATAAAAACAGTTCATAAACACTTTTACGCATTTCTTTACTTCAATAAATAAAATCAAAAATAGGACTTGGGTAAAAAATTGTTTCAGACCAAGGTCGCTTGTTTTCCCTCGTAGTTTACGATTCTGTAATTAAAAATACAGGGTCCCATTTGAAAAACAAAAGTTGTCCTTGAGATTACTTTGAAGACGTTCATTAAATCAAAAATAAATCATGTCATTTTGTCAGCATCTCAAAACTAAGTAATTTTGTATAAAACTTTTTTTTCTTATATGTGTTTTTATAAAAGATATTTTGCCGTACTAACTTAAAAACACAACAGCCTGTATAGCGGAATCCTGCCAGGATAAAGGTCCTTTCAAACCACCCTTCCTACCATAAACAGAGGATATGGTCTCATATTTACGTTCTACTTGTGCCTACAGTCGATATATTGATTTTTTATTCCGATTAAATTTTTGTATTCCCGTGCCTTAATACCTGTTTAGGTTATCCGCATATTTTATTTATTTAGCCCCACGTCTTACTACCAGTTCGGGTTATACGCTTAAGTAATAATTACGCTAATGGATTAGGAATTGGGAAGCTTGAATTTAGAGGAAATGAACCCGCATTTGCGTGAAGGGAGAGTGGAAAACCATTTAGGAAACACAACCCCCAGTTCACCTGACCGAGATTCGAGCCTCGATCTTCCAGTCCTCGGCAGTCGAGCTCAACAAGTCTAGCGCGTTAGCCAACTACGCCACCGAGGCGGGTTATACGCATATTTGATAATAAGTCTAACGAGGTAGGGCTTAAGAAGGAAGTAGTTTAGAAGTTATCTATCCACATGTGCGTGGAAGGAGAGTGGGAAACCATTTAGGAAAAAATCGCTCTCTGTAGACTCTTTCCATCACCAGCAGGCCAGTTTAACATGATAGTTATTGTTAAACCGCCTAGGTGGTGCAGTTGGCTAACGCGCTAGACTGCCGAGGACAGGGAGATCGAGGTTCGAATCTTGGTATGGTGAACTGGGGGCGGTTTTTCCTAAATGATTTTCCACTCTCCCTCCACGCAAATGCGGGTTCATCTCCTCTAAAACCAAACTTCCCAATTCCTAATCCATTAGCGTAATTAGTTCTTAAGTTCATAACCCGAACGCGTAGTAAGGCGTGGTGCTAAATAAATTTAAAAAAGTTTGTGTTGGACTAGACTGCTTAAGATGGGGAGATCTGGGTTCGATCCCGGTCAGGTGCACTAAGGTTGTTTTTTCAAAATGGTCTTCTACTCTCCCTATATGCAAATTCGGGTGCATTTCCTCTAAATTAAACCTCCCTATTCCCTAACCCAATATTGTAATTAGTACATAGGTGTCTAACCTCAAGTAAACCCTAGTAATATGTGGTGGTAAAAAAAAAAGTATGAGAGAGTTCTCGAATATCTGTCAAGGATGTCCTGGAATTTAATGATAACTTTTTATCCTAATTAAAAAAGTTTCTCATCTAATGCCGCTGTGGTCATGGCAGATATTCAACAACTGTTGATGTCACCATGTGAAGAAAATTATACTTTATTTTTCCACTAGAACATTATTTTATTTATTTTGTTAAAAAAAAAAAATTACCCGCCTCGGTGGCGTAGTTGGCTAACGTGCGTGTCGTGTTGAGCTCGACCGCTGAGGACGGGGAGATCGAGGTTCGAATCTCGGTCGGGTGAACTGGGGGTGGTTTTTCCTAAATGGTTTTCCACTCTCCCTCCACGCAAATGCGGGTTCACTTCCCCTAATTCAACCACACCAATTCCTAATCCATTAGAGTAATTAGTACTTAAAGCGTATAACCCGAACGGGTAGTAAGGCGCGGTGCCAAATATATATATATATATATATATATATTAAAAATTTGCTATAAAAACTGTAAAACATTGTCCTCAGCTCGCATTCATTACACTCCCACCTAAAGATCTGGCGACACCTATGCTTAAATACCTTAACTTTGTGACACCAAATCTAAAAGTGGGGCAAAGCTAGTGGGCTACTAGTCTCAAGGAAGTGGATCTTAAATTCGCGCCTTCCCATTTTGGCGATATCATTGTACTTTCACAGTACACTTGTAATGGGAAAAGTCAACAACGTTCGCCCACTATTGAAACCAAGCACGAGGGTCAAGCTTTCGAGAGACTCGATTCTAAGGCCTGGTTTACAATAAGGGAGCGGATTCATAGGCACCAAAAATGTTTAAAATAGGCAGGCACATAGGCATTAAAAATATAGGATTAAAGGGATGACATGCACTGGACCTAATTTCACAAGACCTAAAGTTTAGGAGCTATGCCTTTAGGTCTTATAAAATTAGGTCCAGTGAAGTTAGGTCTTGTAAAATTAGGTCTTATAAAATTAGGTCTTGTGCCTTTAGGTCCACTGCCTGCTTGAACAGTTAAGGATTTTTAAAGTAATATATGAAAAATTAATTTTAGGTCCAGTGCTTTAGGTCCAGTGCCTTTAGGTCTAGTAAAGCTAGGAGCTATAAAATTAGTTGTTATAAAGTTAGGTGTTATGAAGTTAAGAAATTTAGTTTAGGAGTTGTGACTTTAGGTCTTATAATTTTAGGTCCACTGCCGCATGTCCGATTAAAGTACCAGAATAGGCACTTAAAGGGGGGGGAAAAGCACACAATAGGCAATATAAAATTAATTCGACTACATACTACTTTACCACACACAGCCAATTCACATTGCTGTTTTTTTAACACCACATCTCACTATTAATTAGGGTTATACACATATGCTATACTAATTACACTAGAGTTTAGGAAGGGGGAATTTATAAGAAGTGTATCAGCATTTGATTGGAAGGAAGGTGAAAAACAATTGAGTAAAAAACACCTCAAGTACACCAAACTTAGATTCTAATATTGATCTCACCTCCATTGACAATCCATTCTACTGCGAGAGTGGCACCTTAGTTATTCAACCACTAGAGCGGGTCACATGATTCTAGTCACTAGATACTTTTTTTAGATTTTCAGTAATAGAATGGGTAATATTTTCATGTAGAATTTTTTTTTATGATTTGAAAAGCTGAGTTCTACCTCACACCATGTCAAGGGACAACATTTCAAATTTTCCGTTTCCGAAGAAGTTGAAGTTTTCTCCTACACCGGCATGCCGTTTCCTCCCAAGATGTCTGCCACTGCTACCACTGTCCTCCCAAGATGTCTGCCACTGCTACCACTGTTCTCCCAAGATGTCTGCCACTGCTACCATTGTTCTCCCAAGATGTCTGCCACTGCTTTCGTTGTCCTCCCAAGATGTCTGACACTGCTACCATTGCCCTCCCAAGATGTCTGCCACTGCTACCGTTGTCCTCCCAAGATGTCTGCCACTGCTACCATTGCCCTCCCAAGATGTCTGCCACTGCTACCGTTGTCCTCCCAAGATGTCTGCCACTGCTCCCATTGTCCTCCAAGATGTCTGCCACTGCTCCCGTTGTCCTCCCAAGATGTCTGCCACTGCTCCCGTTGTCCTCCAAGATGTCTGCCACTGCTACCATTGCCCTCCCAAGATGTCTGCCACTGCTACCGTTGTCCTCCCAAGATGTCTGCCACTGCTACCGTTGTCCTCCCAAGATGTCTGCCACTGCTCCCATTGTCCTCCCAAGATGTCTGCCACTGCTACCGTTGTCCTCCCAAGATGTCTGCCACTGCTACCGTTGTCCTCCCAAGATGTCTGCCACTGCTCCCGTTGTCCTCCCAAGATGTCTGCCACTGCTACCATTGTCCTCCAAGATGTCTGCCACTGATCCCATTGGCAATAACCCAATTTACGATCATTGTAAGCTGTTAACAAGTGTCGATTTTTAAATCTACTCTGAATAATTATGTCACAAATTACAATTTCAGAGAAACCGGACTCTTTCTTTCAGTAGAAAATCCATACCGTATGAAAAAGAAAGAGAGGACAAAACTGAAATAGGCGCGTTAAGGTGAGGGGGGCGGGAACGTTATAAAATGTGTTTTTTCTGTTTTATATCAAAACGAATTTTTGGTCAAAATAAATCAAATATTACTCCAATAGAAACATAGAATTTAATTTTATTCACATGGTGACCTAAAAATTTCCTGAATGACTTTCAAGGATGTCCTGGGATTTAATGAAAACTTTTATCTTCGTTCAAAAGTTTCTCATCCAACCCCACTATTTTCAAGACTGATAGTCAACCATTATTATTATTATTATTATTATTATTATTATTATTATTATTATTATTAGCACTGCGTCTTACTACCCGTTCGGGTTATACGCACTTACGCTAATGTGTAATGGTAGGGTGATTGTGAGGTGAAATGAAGGACCTACAGTTTAACGTGGAATCCGAACCACGGTGGAGGCCTGGCATTCCTCACATTCACAAGATGTCTTGCCAGAGGTGAAGGAAGGTTTTGGTGATCAGATAAATCTGTGCCGGGACCAAGGATTGAAACCCGGACCCCGAGCACAGAAGTCTGACACCTTACCCCTAGACCACCAGGTCACCTTCAACCATTATTATTGTTGGTATCACCACGGGAAGTAAATTAAACTCTATGTTTGTACTGAAGCAATATTTGATTTATTTTAGCCAAAAAAATGTGTTTCCATTAAAAAAAACCCTGCAAAAACGCTGGCCTATTCTCGCATCCCCAAATGCATATATGCCTCAACTACCTTTGTTTTACAATCAACGGGGGAGGGGGGACAACTAAACAAAATCCGGTATCGTGTTTATAATGCAAGCAATTTTTTTGAAGGTTAGATATTTGCTTAGCAAGTGCGTGACACGAACGAACACTTGGCTTTTTATTTGCGTGTCCATGCCGGAAGCGTCTCCTAAGAGTTTCCGTGAACCTAGCCTTCTTGGGAACTCACTAAGAGATTCAACTTGTCGAAAAAGGTCGCTCAGTAGTCAGACGGCAACCGTTCAGTTCTTACTACCCGTTTGGGCTATAAGTTTATGTGCTAATTACGCTAAGAGGTTTTTGGGATTAGGAAGGTTATATTTTTAAGAAGTGCATATTTATTCGAGTAGAGTGATAGTGGAAAACAATTTTAGAAAAACCAACCTCAGTACACCCGAGTAAGATTCGAACCTTGATCTCCCCGTCATCAGCAGTCTAGTCTACTACGAGAGTAGTGCGTTAGACCATGCAGCCAACGAAGTGGGTCTTATCAGAGCCGTCTTCCAGAGAAGAGGGGGGGAACCTCAAGGAAACGTCAGATACTAAGTCCTAGCCCGATGAATAAAATATGTTCGGCTCTAGCCCGAGGTACAGACAGATGGCATTGCGAAATCCACTTTTTTGGTTTCAGGGGTTCATGTTGACATTTTATAAAAATCTCGAGTTTTTTTTTTTTGACGAGGTATCGAGAGAAATTAAACATATAATTATGAAAATGTTTTATTTAAATATGGTTTTTACCACTGACAAATTATATTTTGTTTATCATTTATAGTACGTCATAAGCGACATAATGAACCCCCCCCCCCCCC
>CABFVX010003442.1:37865-54194 GCA_902151425.1 Timema shepardi | reverse complement strand
CCCCCCCCACCTTTTTTTTTAGTAAATTAATAATTATATTCATGCAATTTTGAACTGTTTTTGTGATTGTGTTGTGAAGGTCTTCATAATTATTGCACTCGAGGTACTTTTGGTGTATTATTATTCTTAGAAATCTCTTGCATACCATAGAATGTGAGAATGCAGCTGTCACTTGCGTCTATACAATATGTAATAATTGCTTATAACAACCTTAATTGCTATAATTAAATTGTTGAAAAAAGTGTAGTAAGAAACTCAAGGATTTTAACCACAGTTCCTCACGATATCACCTTCAGTAATATATCCTTTGTCACGCTATCCTTAAGTATGTTTCAAATCATTAGTTAATTAGTTTTTCTCCCTGATGTGTGTAATAGCCCGTCCGGTGTATCCGCAAATGTACACTGATGGGGTGGGTAGGTATGAGGGAAAGGTAGAACTCAGAGAGATTGTGTTAGTATTTTCATGGAGAAAGAATGGAAAACCACATTGATATACATCTACCAGTTTCGGTGACCAGCATGTTATAAAATTAATATTATTAGCACCGCGTCTTACTACCCGTTCGGGTTATTCGCACTTACGCTAATGTGTAACGGTAGGGTGATTGTGAGATGAAATGGAGGACCTACAGTTTAACGTGGAACCCGAACCACGGTGGAGGACTGGCATTCCCCTCATTTACAGGATGTCTTGTCTGAGGTGAAGGAAGGGTTTGGTAATCAGATAAATCTGTGTCGGGACCGAGGATTGAACCCCGGCCGCCAGCACAGAAGTCTGACACCTTACCCCTAGACCGCCAGGTCACCTGTTAAAAAAGCGTTACCCTCGCTATAGACTGGATTGCCGATGACAGGGAGATCGGGGTTGGATCTCCGGTTGGCTATACTGAGATATTTTTTTTCTAAATGGTTTTTCCGTTTCCGTTCACGAATGTGTGAGTACATTTCTTCTAAATTAAACCTTACGCATCCTTAGAACATTAGCATAATTATTAGTATATACGCGTATGAACTTAACAAGGAACAGGTAGTAAGACGCAGCACTAAACACCTCATCTACCCCCACGGCCCCTCCAAAAAAAACCCCACAAAAATACTTAAATCCGGCTGGTATTCAAACCCCGAACTTTTTTTTCTCATTATCTGACCAGTCCAATACGAAACTTAAAACTCTGTCCACACCACGGCCAGAGGTGCGGTTGTTTGGTTATTGATTTTCAGATCAGTTTGAGTCAAAACATGTTTTGGCTGAACTTGGCGAGATCCTGTTTAACTTGAATATTTGGTATTTCGTCTTGTTTGTCCGGTTATTTGTTCTGTGGTAACCGTAAAATGCGTGAACCAATTTTGACATCATCTCCTTCCTTCGTATCACATATTGGTGGGATGATACGTGTACACACCTATGTCCGTTATGTAGTTATTCGTTTAATCCATTTTTTAAATCATGTGAATCTTTTAAATAATATCTAAGTTTAATTATTTTAAAGTATAGCTCAATTGATTTTTTTTTTAATTTTGTGCCTTTTTACATCTTTTTATTTTATATTTTACTAAATAAATTAATTTGTCGTTCTCAACAGGTTGTATTATTTTAATGATTTTATTCTCCCCTTTATGGAGTTTATTGATTTTCCAACAGGTTTTTTTGGACACTAGTAACATTCATAAGCTAATGCGCCTCTTATAAATAATAATATTATAATTATTAGCACCGCATCTTACTACCCGTTCGGGTTATACGCACTTACGCTAATGTGTAATGGTAGGGTGATTGTGAGATGAAATGAAGGACCTACAGTTTAACGTGGGATCCGAACCACGGTGGAGGCCTGGCATTCCTCACATTCACAAGATGTCTTGTCAGAGGTGAAGGAAGGGTTTGGTAATCAGATAAATCTTTGCAGGGACCGAGGATTGAACCCCGGCCGCCAGCATAGAAGTCTGACACCTTACCCCTAGACCGCCAGGTCAACTTAACTTTTACAAATGAAATACAATTTAGACATCTTATGTTTACTTAAAAATTGCTTTTATCATAAACAAATAAAATAAATTGACAATCTGAAAACATTTCACTAACTGTATTATATTCGCAGATTACTCACTATCCTAATAATTAATAGGTTGATAAGATGGCATGTTCCATATTGTCAACACCAAATTTCATCTCTCTGGTACTCAGTTGGTATGTTGCGTCCATCATCTTTAAACCGTCATTTTGGATTTATTTTTATTTTTAATATCCTTCTCATGAAGATGGCATGCTCGATAGCGTTTATTCCTAATTTCAGCTCTCTATGACTTAATTTGTACATTGCTTCCACCACCTTGAATCCGCCATCTTGAATTTTTCGATTTTTAAGATTTAAATAAATTAAGATAGCTCCATATCACGCATAACAAATGTCAGCTCCCTAAAACCCAATTTGAAAGTTGCGTCCACCATATTGTATCCGCCATCTTAGATTTATCAATTATTAAGATTCTGCTCAAAAAAAGTATCACAAATATGGCTTACTTCATAGCGTTCATTTCAAATTTCAGCTGTTAAGGTTATTAGGAAATGGGTGAAAGAGCCCTGGAGGGACAGACAGACATACGCAGCATAGCTTTTATATAATATACTATGTATTAATCACAACTTGTGAATTTGTGGAATGCCAGGCCTCCACCGTGGTTCGGATTCCACGTTAAACTGTAGGTCCTCCATTCCATCTTACAATCACCCTACCATTACACATTAGCGTAAGTGCGTATAGCCCGAACGGGTAGTAAGACGTGGTGCTAATAATAATAATAATAATAATAATAATAATAATAATAATATAGTGTTACAGTATTTTTAGTAACTGCCGGATACCGGCCTATGACGTCATGTTTAAAGTCGGTGACGTCAGCGTAAGGCTTCGAGCACTATCTAGCATTTAGCTTCTCAGAAAGCGGCTACAGTAGCCCCATGTCTTCTTTGTTGCTGACTGACAGCTCACAGCTGACTTCTGTCAACATTTTTGTATAATACCTAAATTTTGATTGTCAGAAGTGACAGCTGCTAAACACATGTTTTTGCAGATCATATGGTTCAGCGTAGGGATACATAATTTGGTCTGGTAACATTTCAAAGCTTTTAGCTGTCAGTCAGCACCAAAGAAGCCATGGGACTATTGTAGTAGTAGCCGTTAGCAAAAATATGAACTATAATTATAAACATGAATTAGATACTTTGTTCTCTATAAATAATTGTCTAGAGCTGTTATCCTGTTGTAATTACGGCTACCGCCCTTGAAAATGAAATAAAATGGAAGGACGTACCCCTGCAGCGATAGAAAAAACACATTTCCTCATATTTATGCAGGAAGGGTAACCCAAGAAACAATATGTGAGGATTCTGATTTGTGGTAAAAAAAAAAAATGCCTTCTTTAAATAAAAAGTTGTATTTTTGTATATAATGTCGGTAAATAAACTACTTTTTAGACTATAAATGGTAACAAATTGGCTCAAAATTAATTTGTGGGCCTATCTATAGTGCTGTGAATAGAAAAATGGCAGATAAAATTATTTTTCTTAATCCTTAAATATTTACCTTTGAATAGAAAAAGTACAGCTAAAATATCATTACTCTTTAACTTTAAATATGTATCTTTTGGTCACAATATGAGCGTCATAATAGACTGTTTAAACACAAATTATACTTCTCTAATAACAGCTTTTGTTTGAGGGAAACAACAGTTAATGGACTGGGAATCTGTGTTGGTTTTATTAATATTAAGAATAAAACAATGATAGTGTAGTTTGTATTTATTTTATGGAAATTTTAAGAAATAAAAAGAGCAATAACATCTTCTACTGAGTAAAAATGTGTACACAGTTCTAATATTCTAATTCAAATCGATGAAATTGACCATTATCCGTAAATAAAATTCCAGGTTATCAATTTCACGAAAATATTTTGGTATAAATGTCGCTGCTGCTAGCTACAGTAGCCCCATGGCTTCTTTGGTGCTGACTGACAGCTTTGAAGAGTTACCAGACCAAATTACGTATCCCTACGCCAAACCATATGATCTGCAAAAACATGTGTTTAGCAGCTGTCACTTCTGACATTCAATAATTTAGGTACATACCTAAATGTTGACTGTCAGAAGTCAGCTGTGAGCTGTCAGTCAGCACCAAAGAAGCCATGGGGCTACTGTATGTATTATTTTTTGTTTAGTTTCTTATTTTTTATCACCGCATCTTACTACCTGTTCAGCTTAAACACCTATATGGTAATTACTCTAATAAGGTAGGGATGAGGAAGGAAGCATTTTAGTGGTAATATACCCACATTCGCATGGAAGGAGAGTGGGAAACTATTCATAAAATAAACTCAGATTCTGAGAAAAAGAAAAATCAGAGTTTAAGAAAAAGTAAAATTAAGTTAATGAAAGTTTGACATAAAATAAATTTAAAAAAAGGGTGGGGGGGTGCTGTAGAGGAGAGAGGAAGACAATCAAAAGGGTGAGAAGCCTGATTTGGAGCAAGAATATGCCAGAAAAGTGCAAGGGAGTGATCTACAATGTATATTTCCTTTGTTCCAATATTGACGTAAGCTGCAGAAATGTGGGAAATGAAGGAACAGGATGGAAGCAGAATGCAGACGAGTAAAATGGGATTTCTGAGAAGCAGGATTGGTGTGACAATTATACAGGATGAGAAATGAGAGAATAAGAGGAACAGTAAAGGGAAGAGCCAGTCCAGTAAATGATAGAGAAGGCACGACTAAGGTGGGATGGTCACGTGAGAAGAATGAAGAGGGAAAGGATGACAAGGAGGATGTTGGAAATGAAGTGGGGAGGGGTTTTGTCCCAGTTCTGGTTCCTTAAAATAACTGTTAATTTCTTTTATAGGTTTTGATCCCGGTTTCAGTTCGATTCCCTGCTTTCCACCATTACTACGATTTATTTATTTGTTTCTCATTCTGATTTTGTTCACTTTCAATTGTAAATTAATGGCCTGGAGTCTGGTTGTTTTATATTTGTTTCTATAATTATGTTGGGTCAAATAATAAATGGATTACCATGCTAGTTCTAAGAAGAAAAAAAAAGTACTGTTTTAAAAATTGGAAATAAAAATAAAGGAATTTTTAAAAATTTCGCATCTCAAATATGAATTTTCTTTTCGAATCCTTGAATCTCAAATATCCTTAAGATGTAGGGAACGCGAGTTAAAAACACTGATGTTTTTTTTTCTTCAGTTTTAATAGCAAAACCTTTTTTTTGGTCAAAATGAATAAATATTGCTCTAGTATAAACATTAGAATTTAATTTTCTTCACATGGTGATATCAACCTTATGTTGAATATTTGTCAAGAGCATAGTTGTATTTGATAGGCAAACATTTTAAATGGAAAGAAAGGGTTTTTATTAAATTCTAGGACAACCTTGACATAGATTTAAAGACTTCGTATTTCTACTGGAGAAATTTTAGATTTATTTTGGCAAAAAAAACAACTATGAAACTTCAAAAAACACTTCCTTTAACTCGTGATACCTAAATCTCCACCTTAAATATTCGAGATATTCTTGGATTCAAGTGGCTTATATAATAACCAGAGCCGAAGCTCTTTCAGACATGACCTTAACCATCAGCAAAAATGTTCGGAAAACCAGTTCGCGATTTAACGCGAAGAAATCTCAGAAAAATAAAACAAGAGAGAGATAAAAAGAAGAAATGGCTGAGGTAGTTATCGTCGGCGAAAGAGATGTAGAGTCGTGGGATCGGTGGAGGGGGGGATTGAGAGAGAACTGCTTGCACGGACGAGAGGAAGAAGGGGATACAGAAGGGGTGGATGGGAGAGGGGGTAGTAATGCATATACAAGAAACAGAATGTAGGAAAACATTTGTCGACAAAAGTCTTAGCAACTCGGAAGTGATACGAAATGTTCAAACAATTTTTACTTTTCAGTTTACAGTTTATCCGGAGTACTTGCTAAAAGAATCATCACATTTTCTCGCCGATTCGTTTGTTCATGAAATGTGTGACTGACATTCTGGACATTTCGATATTATTCATTATGAACATTTTGTAATTTTTATTAACAATACTTAAAACGTTTCTAATTTACTAAACAAACAAACAAAAATGCATTTTTATTAAATTTGCTGTGACTCAATTCGTTTCGGTTAGAGTTTTTTTTTAAATTTTATTCAAAACAATTGAGATAATTTAGCAGATATTTTTTTAAAAATAACCAGATTTGCAAATGCTGACAATATTTTTAAGCCATTGATTGTCACGTGTTTTTTTATATAAAAAAAGTGTTTTCACAAGAATGTATGCGTTAATCAAAATTGAATTAATTCAATAAGATACGTCACAAAATTAAAATATCCGAAAATAGAGATTAGTCTCACGAAGTATTCTAGTGAGGACTCTGATCCGATATAGACGTCAAGTCTGCATTAGAATAGAGGTCACTCTTCTCCGTATAGAATTTAAGAGCGTCTCAAGAGTGCATGCTAAAAAAAAAAGAGAAACTTTTACTTCAACAACAGTTACGACTCTTGCTTCGGTGGATCTGGAAAAAGTGCGTCGTTCACGCGACATTAGTTCGTTACTATCGTACGACTGTACCGACTGTACCGACTACCATGGGAGATGAGCGAGGAGGTTGTTGTAGTAGTGGTTCGGATACAGGCCGGAGAGAGTTGATCTTGGCGACAGAACCTCTCCACCAAGTCCTCGATAAACAGAAGATCAAAATGTTGAGTCATCTTCCGGAGCTACCTCGGCTGGATATCGAGTTCAGTGAGCTTCTCTATACTGTACCGGAAGGGAGAAAAGGTAAATTATTATGTAATGCTATCTTTGAATCTATAGTCGGATCGGCATAGAAACAAACAACTATCTATAGATGATGGAAATATTGTATTTACTTTGTTGATGTGTTTAACATGCAGTTTATAAAGTGACAGGTTATATCAGCCCACGACTTAAAAAAAAATAACCTAAATCTATCGCAGACACAACACCCAGTCTCCAGGCCGTCAATTCATCACTGTGAAAGGGTTAACCCAATTCAACTATACATTTTTCAGTCATGCCAGAAATTCGAGCCCTGGATCATTAACTCAGTATAAAGACACGCTACCCGACTGAGCTAAGGTGTCGAAGATGAAGGGAATAGATTAAAACCCGTACATGTGGGCACACGGACTAAATGTCAGACTCGTCTAATCTTGACTGCTGGTGACGGAGAGGTCTGGGTGTGAATCCCAACCGTGTGCAATAAGGTTTCTTTTAAAACTAATTGATTCCCCACTATTCCCCGCATAAAAATGTGGGTACATTTCCTATAAATCCTATCTTATTTATGTTTACTCTATTAACGTAATTAAAATGCGTAGCGATTAGTAAGACGCTAACATTGTTGAAAGCGCACTTTATTTTATTTATATTTTAAACATCTAAATCGACACCACGCCTTAAAAGTAGCAACTGTATAATGAGTGAATTAGTATATGAACACATGAAATAGACATTTACTAGCGGTTTGAGCTGGTTTTTCTAAAGCAGCCCGACTATAAAAATGGTTCCGAGAAAAACCAACTCGACAAACGCACTGATGTAAATAATAATATATCTAAGAGGAAACGAGTTAGGATGTTTATTGTACAGGTTTCATTGGTAATGACTGTATTCGAGCGCGTCATTCGTTTCTAATGCTTATCAGATACACAAGAGAGACCTGTAGTTCGAATCTTGGTCGGGACAAATTTAATTACCACAAGGTTCAAAAACAGGTAACTTGAAATAATTCAAAATTATATTTAAGCTCGATCACAATCTTTGATAACCCTAGGCTATTATAATCTGAAATATAAGGTCTTTAAATCTAATTATTCTTGGCAGTTTTAAATATATTTTATTGGGTTCGATCCCCCTGTCCCAGTTTCAATTATTTTTCTATTTAGAAATGTGTGTGAAAGTAGCAAATGTTATTTTTATATTTAGAAAAAAACTCAATAGGACTTAAAGTGAATTAGAAACAAAAGTTGCTCATGTCTTCTTCACAACTATTCACGATGGTAAACTATAATAGCATAAATTCTCCGCAAGATATACCTTTATTTAGTAGGAAGACCATTATAGAAGGTTTTCCTTATTTTGTAGCAGAAACCTACAGTATGGTTTTATTTTGGTAGGATAAAATCCCTCCCAGAAGGGACTTCCTATTACCGTTAGTAAGGTCTTATATCCTATTATTATTATTATTATTATTAGCACCGCGTCTTACTACCCGTTCGGGTTATACGCTCTTACGCTAATGTGAAAATGGTAGGGTGATTGTGAGATGAAATGAAGGACCTACAGTTTAACGTGGGATCCAAACCACGGTGGAGGCCTGGCATTCCACACATTCACAAGTTGTGATTAATACACGTCTTGTCAGAGGTGAAGGAAGGGTTTGGCAATCAGATACATCCCTGCCGGGATCGAGGATTGAGCCCCGGACCCTCAGCACAGAAGTCTGACACCTTACCCCTAGACCACCAGGTCACCAAAGAATCTGTAAAGTTATTATAAATTATTTCAAGTATTCATAGGCCAAAACCATTTGTTCTGCATCAGCAGTCTATTTCAGCAGATATTACGTAAACCACTTTTGACAGTTGAAACATAGAGTGACCAGACGTCATTATTATTTTCTCAATATTTATATTTCATAATATTTAGAAAAAAAAATTGGTTGATAAATCAATCATCTATAAATGGGTGCATTCGAATTGTGGAATAAATTATATCTGTCAGCCGGTCCACATGAATTTCGGAACAACCTTTAATCCCATTCAACTTCTAACCACTAACTTTACTTAGTTTAACCTAACCTAACCTAATCTAATCTAACTTCCATGTTCCATCTAAACAAAGTCATTATGAATTTAATTTTTACCCTGCAATTTGTGTAAGGGTATTAACGAGCTCGGATGAGTTGTTCTAGCAATTCATGTAAGGGTATTAACGAGCTCGGATGAGTTGTTCAGCAATTCATGTAAGGGTATTAACGAGCTCGGATGAGTTGTTCCGCAATTCATGTAAGGGTATTAACGAGCTCGGATGAGTTGTTCAGCAATTCATGTAAGGGTATTAACGATCTCGGATGAGTTGTTCAGCAATTCATGTAAGGGTATTAACGAGCTTGGATGAGTTGTTCAGCAATTTATGTAAGGGTATTAACGAGCTCGGATGAGTTGTTCAGCAATTCATGTAAGAGTATTAACAAGCTCGGATGAGTTGTTCAGCAATTCATGTAAGGGTATTAACGAGCTCGGATGAGTTGTTCAGCAATTCATGTAAGGGTATTAACGAGCTCGGATGAGTTGTTCAGCAATTCATATGCACCGCCATAAATACAACAAATGTTTCACTCTCACATCTAAATCTGAATATGAGGATATCCAAGAACTATTTTCAAAATATTCAATCATTTGTAAAATCAATTTTCTTAGTTAACATCCTTGAAGAAACTGTGTACCAACTTGTTATAGAAACTATTGTACGGGGTGGGCCATCTTTCAAAGCGTAAAACTGGATTGTTCAAAGCATTATTTCAAGGGAATACGTTGATTATCTTTCTTGATATTCCACGTAAACAGTACCTAAGATAACTCTTATATAGACTATACAAATAAAAATCATCAAAAGTGTAAATGTAATCATTCAAACTGGGGTGGAAGTGGACGTGAGCTAAGGTTTTTTTGATAAAATAAAACATATTTTGATTAGTTTAATTTTATACACACAGTAACCTCACCATTTAATAAGTTTTGTTATGGGGAAAAACCTAACCAACCAAGATTCGAACAAAGTTGAAATCCTAACCTCACCCCTCATCAGTGGACATGAAAACGTCAGTCTCGTTTAATCTGGTTCATCTCTGTAAGGGAAGATCACGGTTATAATCCCGATTGGAGGGGAGGGGCTATAAATATTTGTTTTTCCTCATTTATTTCTCTCTCGACCTCTCAGAAAATGCGAGTACATTTGTTTTTAAAGTATACCTTCACATCCGTATTTAATTGATGTTAATATATGGATATCCAGGACGGGTAGTAAGACGTGGTTAACGGAATGTACGTTATTTTACAAAATAATGGTTGCCATAAGTTTAACCGTAAAGCAGGCAACTTTTGGAACATCAATAATAATTTGTGGAATATTAAATAAAAATTGTTTGAACAACGGATTGTTAGTGCTAATCCGACACCTTAGCTCAGTCGGTAACATGTCTGTCTACTGAGCTGAGGGTCCCGGGTTCGTTTCTCGGCATGACCGAAAAATTTATCATTGGTAAAAATGTAGGTTTACCCTTTCACACAGTGATAGATTAACGGCCGAGGACTGGATGTTTCGCTTGTCCTAGTCTTAAGTTATTTATAAGGCATACGACAGTTCTAGCAGACCTTTAGTGGAAACATATATGGCTGGAATAAAACACTAACACAGGCCACAGGCTGGAAACTGTAATGGATGTAAAAGTATTGTTTTCTACTAAAATAGTTGTTCTTAAACTATTTATTCTTACCATTGTAAATTACTAACCCAATTGTAATGTTTTGAAGTAGATTGGTTTTGTATTAAATGAACCATCTATAGTATGATTTTGGTAGGAAAACACTTTAAAAAAATTAAAAACATATTTTTTGTCGTCAACATGTATAACATGTTACTATATTATCAGTGTTACTTTAAATGTATTGATATTATATATAAAAAGTTACAGCTGCAGACATAAACTGACTTGACGTGAGAATAGATCTAGTAGATTTTATGTCAGATATGTCGGTGAGAATATTTCAAGACGTAGTAAAACTGGAACTGGTTATATTAAATTTAATATATTTCTGGATTATAAAGGTTGAATGCATATCCATGATTGCAAGTTTCGCTTTTCTTTTAAAGCGCAGTGGAGCACACCGAGTGGGGGTGGGGGGGTGGGGGGAGGAGGGTAAGTAGGGAACTTGCCCGCCACCTTTCCAAGACCTTAAATTAATATTTTAAAACTTCCCAGCAAAGGACCACCTCAAATATCTTCTAGAGGCAACCAAGTTAAAAAAAATTGCTGAACGAGTGTCACCCCAAATATTTGGTAGATGCATCTAATTTTGAAAAATAAAAAAATAAAAATCCGTGGTAGGACTACTTTGAATAGCTTCTAGAGAAAAGTAATTTTTTAGAAAATGTGATAAAAAAGGACTACTCCGAAAATCTTCTAGAATCATCTAAATTTTCTATGTTTATCAGTTTTTCTTGTAACATTTTCCTGGACATGATTCTTGGACACTCTTTTGGGTTGGAGGGTAAAAGTTTTTATTTTGCTAACTGCCCTTCTCGCCTTCACAAATATGGTTTCCACCAACAGTGATTTTTTTTTCTCCGAGTAAAACACTAAACGTATCCTTGTTTCTAGGCAAAATATGATGGTGAGCCTAGCACTACACACGTTAAAAGTTAAAGTTAAAAATTGGAAAAAGTACTGGAAAAATAGCTCTGATACATTGTATCTAAACCAAGGTTACCTAAGTTACTATTAAAAAGAATTGATATAGTATCTAGAGCATTTAATAGTCATCAATTTTTCTTGATACAACCTTGAATATTTGCCCTCCACCCAGGCCCAAGTTAAGGCATGTGCCAGATGTACCATGCACAGGGGCCCCTCGCTCACCTGGCAAATTAATCACTTTGACTTGTCATTTTTACTTTGTGATAGTATTGTATTTCAATAGTTTTATATTTTTTCGTTAAATTTATCCCAAACTAATTTGGAAATTCCCTAATCGAAGGGCACTGGTAGCCTGGTATTACGTGGAGTCCGACAGTCCGTAGTTAAAAAATTAACGCAATCTTTGCTTTTGGCAAACCAGAAATATACCACATATCTGCAGACAGTACTGTTGATTTTTGACCAAAAAAAAAAACCATTGATTTTCTTTTGATAATAGTTTCTGAGGTGAAATAATATCTAAAAGGCCTGTACTTACCTATCATTATAGCTGAACATTAACGATTATTCAGCGAAAATAAATGAATACTGAAAGTGAGAACACTTCATTTACAATAATCAATCAGTTTTTTATAAGAGCATTATTATCTTTTTACTTTTATTCAAGTTGGCCGGACACCAAGGTGAAATGAATGTAAAGTGAGCAATGGATAGCCTTTTATTCAACATTACAGGCAATTAATAACTTTACATATTGACATATTTTATTCAAGTTTACCGGTCACCAAGGTGAAATGAATGTAAAGTGAACAATGGATAGCCTTTTATTCAACATTACAGGCAATTAATAACATTACATATTGACTCTCAGAACGGTTTTCAAATGGAGAGATGATGGTATTATTACAGTAAGCACGAACGTTTGTGAAAGGTTTAATTGACTAAAACAAAATAAATAATATAACGACGATTATGAACAGATGTATTTGGATATAGGCATACCAAAATTTACCATTGTCAACTAGAATTTCTCCATGTTGTTATTGAGATATTCTTAGAAGATTTCTATAAGTTTCAATAACTTTAATGTATAATTCTCTTGATAAATATTAAGAAACACCCGCATTATATTTTATATCTACGAAAAATACACTCACTCTAATTCGCCATCTTTAAAGCCTTTTTTTTAAAATTGATTTTACAACAGTAGTGATAGATTTAATATCCACGCAAATGTGGTTGCACTTTCTCTCAATTAAACCTTCCTAATCCATAAAACCATTAATATAATTTGTAATTAATACATAGGCGTATAACCCAAACGGATAGTAAGACGTAATGCAAAAAAAAAAATGGTACGTTTCACTATAAACAGTTGTATTTTATTATGATTGTGCGCTGTACGCTAACCGACCCCGTGTTGCAGTGGCCAGTGAACATGGCTACGAGACTAGGGGTGCCGGGATCGATCCTGGGCTAGTCTCAGGGTTTGGTAAATTAGGCTTAAGTTAGGTTAAAACTCGCCCCGGCTCCACAACATCATAATAACTATCATCACTCATGATTTCATTGCGGGTACGACCTGTAGACAACCTCCTCTGGTGTACCCTGGGCAGTGCTTTGTGCCAACAGAGCGACTAATAGTCTACATACAGGCGACCAAACCTGGATATCATGTCCTTCACGGTTATACATGCAACAAGATAAATAAAAAAAAACTGTACGATATGCACTATTCACTATTTTTTATGCTTTGTGCATGAGTTTCAACCCTAGACAAACAAACATACACGTGCTTAGTCGTATTTCCTATTATATAGACGTGTCCACAATATTGACTGTAGTGTGTCTATAATTCATTTGGTCCTATTAAAAATTTTGATTCTATTAGACCCATTACATAATTATTCTCTTTGATCCCAGTTATATTATTATTATTATTAGCACCGCGTCTTACTACCCGTTCGGGTTATACGCACTTACGCTAATGTGTAATGGTAGGGTGATTGTAGGGTGATTGTGAGATGAAATGGAGGACCTACAGTTTAACGTGGGATCCGAACCACGGTGAAGGCCTGGCATTCCCCACATTCAGAAGTTGTGATTAATATTACACGTCTTGTCAGAGGTGAAGGAAGGGTTTGGCAAGCAGATAAATCTGTGCCGGGACCGAGGATTGGGCCCCGGACCCCCAGCACAGAAGTCTGGCCACCAGGATACCCCCAGTATTAACTTATGTCCATGCAAAGGTAATATTAGAGTAGTTTTTTTTTATCACTGCCTTCCCCTTGCTCTTCCTTCCGGTGGTTTTGTTCCCGCTTAATATAAATTATCTTAAACACATTTCTGTTTTCGGTGGGACCCAACCTCGTTGGCGTAGTTGGCTAACGCACTAGTTTCGTGTTGAGCTAGACTGTCGAGGACGTGGATATCGAGGTTAGAATCTCACTCGGGTGAACTTGGGGTGGTTTCCCCTAAGTGGTTTTCCACGCAAATGTGGGTTCCCTTCCTCTATATTCAACCTTCACAATTCTTAACCTGTTAGCTTAATTGATACTTAAGCTTATAACCCGAACAGTTAGTAAGACGCGGTGCTAAGTTTTTTTTTGTAGGTAGTGTTTTTTTTTGTAGCACGTCCTACTACCCGTCCGAGATATACGCACATAATATACTAATCAAGCTAATGAGTTAGGGATGAGGAACGTTGAATTTAGAGGAATTTTACTTGTATTTACGTGGAGGCAAATATAAAACCATTTAGCGAGAAAAAAAACCAACCTTCAGTGATCACGATATAGATTCGATCCCCAATCTCCCCGTCATTAGCAGACTAGATTATAGCGATAATGACGCCTTAGGCCATGCGGCTACCGAAGTGGTTTGAAAGGTTGTAGTTGTTTGAGCTTTTTTTTTCACGTTTCAAATTTTTCTGTTCATAAACAGCCAAATTTGGTTGGTTTTTTAACAGACAATAATTTGTATCTTATGATTATTTATAATTTCAAACTCACACAAAAAAAACTCTCTTAATTAAACTCTTTGTTATAGTTTTTGTTTAATAATCGTCTTGATTGATATACTAAAAGCTTCGAAATATTTTAAAAAGTTTTTCATATCAAGTTACATTTGAAAAATATTCTTAAAATAATAATTTAATATATATAAGCTGTTGCAATATTTTTTCTTAAACCTAGATGTGTATATCTCATCATCCCTCCTCCATAGTGACAGTAGAATAACTATGGGTTAAAACCTGTGAACAAAAACCAATTAGGCAACAAAAAAAATTCTTAAGATTTGGATTTGTTCCGTTAATTACGTCTGCAAAAAATATAGATTGTCTACTATCTTCTAGTGACTGTTCAAAGGCCCAAAGCCACTCTAGACGCTATTAATTATTATAAAACCTTTTTAACAAGGCTTTTTTTTTGTAAATCTCTGGGAACTTGAATGGCGTTGTCCTTGAACCTTCTAAAAGTTTTTATATGCTGAAAGCTAGATAATTAATTCCGTCAAGCTGTGCTAAAACCGGTATTAATACTTGGAGGATAGTTGCCAAATAAAATTCAGTAATTCCTTTGTTATCTGATCTAATTTTTTTAATGGAAATGATGGGCGGTGTCGTGTCAAGTGGCGTGAGGTACAGTGTTGCCATGGTAAGCAGAGCTTTTTGTTTCCGCCTCCCCCCCACCCCCAGGTCTCCCTATTCGTTAGCTATAAGCATATATATTCATTACATCAATGGAGTAGAAATGGGAAGAAATGATTTAGAAAAACTGTATCCACACACGCGTGTAGGAAGCGCGAGAAATCATTTAGGGAAAAAAAATACCCTCGATATATCCAACCAGATTTCGAACCATGAACTCCCCGTCATCAGCAGTCCATTGCAACAGTAACGCCTTAAACCATTCGACCACTGAAATGGGTACTAAAGATAATTATGTAGTAATGTACGTTTTTTTAAATTTTACACTGGTGATATGTCTTTTCAGAAAATGTGAATTTTGGTGCTTCATATTTAAAAAAATTCTAAAGTGACTTCAGCACATATTTGGCTATAAATAACCTTCAATAAATGACTATGTTTAGCTGTATTTATTTTTAAAAAATATTAGTTATCCTTTAGTCCATAGGGGTGATATTGTATTATGACTGTCATATAATTTATATTAGATGAAGTTTCTTATAAACCCATTATATTAAAACTATTTTGTTTTGTGCTGTAGAAAATATGGGATGGGATAAAATCAATTCTGAAATGTTTGTTTATTATTGTCATATAAATATAATCATAAACAATGTTAAATATATAATTTTAGCTTTAAGGTGATGTACTATTTATTATAGCCTACAGTGTGTACCCATATTAGGTGTCAAAAAACGGACTCTTTCACCTACCACGGTGGCGTAGTTGGCTAACGCGCTGGTTTAGTGTTAAGCTAGACTGCCGAAGACGGGGTAGATCGAGGTTCGAATCTTGCTCTGGTAAACAAGGGGGGGGGGGTTGGTTTTTCCTAAATAGTTTCCCACTATCCCCACGCGTAAATGCGGGTTCACTTACTATTAAGATAACCTTCCTATTTACTAGCACCATTAGGGTATTTAGTAAATAAGTGTGTGACCCGAATGGGTAGTGGGAAGTGGAGTTTAAAAATAATAATTGAAAAACAGTTACGGTATTTAAAAATTGAAATCACTACTAAACTAGTTTCAATTTCGCTGGTTTATTTTTTTCATTTATTGGAGGTATTTAACGTACACTTTCTGAACCGACTGGTCATATCAATACACAAATAAACTAAATTAAATCTATAACAGACACAACATCTAACCC
>CABFVX010003442.1:26698-37744 GCA_902151425.1 Timema shepardi | reverse complement strand
GACCTACAGTTTAACGTGGAATCCGAACCACGGTGGAGGCCTGGCATTCCTCACATTCACAAGATGTCTTGTCAGAGGTGAAGGAAGGGTTTGGTAATCAGATAAATCTGTGCCGGGACCGGGGATTGAACCCCGCCAGCACAGAAGTCTGACACCTTACCCCTAGACCGCCAGGTCACCCATATAATTATAGTAGTTAGACTCGATCGTAAAGAGAGAGAGAACCTAACAACAGTGTATCGGTACTAACCATGACTAAACTAGCAATTGTTTGGAATATGTACCAATTGTGGTTGTAGTAAGCAAGACTGAAGAAGTAGAACAGCTCTATGAAACAATGATAAACCAATGATACATTTTTAGTTCCTTCTAGGAATCGAAATTGGGACCCTTAACTCATTTGGCAGATATACTACAGACTGAATTAAAATGCCGTACTAATTTCGTTGTTGTCAAGTAAGAAGAGAATGCATAAACCCGCACTTCAATGCGTTTTATGATTTGAGCGTAATCTTGAATAATATACAGTCTGATTCTCATAGAAAGAGCCATTTAAAAAATTTCAAACAAATCTGTTTGCTGTCAACATTGATAACATTTTACTACGAGTACATTATTTGCATTATTTTAACGGTATATCTAGTGGATGAGATGGCTCCAGATCACATGACTTGACGTATGAATACGTAGAGTATAGGTCTTCTAACTTTTCTACCTGTCAGATAAGGTCCTTCCTACCCAAATTAGAGTTTTGATTTCCCGGTCAAACAACCATTAGATTGGCCCCTAAAGTTACCGTTGTGAACCGCCTGATCATATCAGTACACGGTTTATAAACTAACTTAATTCTAATACTGACACAACAACCCAGTCACTCGGACTGTTTGTTAGTCACTGTGAAAAGGGCTGATTTCGCCAATTATTATAACTTCTCCGACAACGCCAGGAAGGCGAAGCCTGGTAGTCGGGACTCTTAGCTCTGTAGCCACCGACTTGCACAAGGCGTGTGATACATCGCAAACGGCCCTAAATCTTTGAACCCATTAAGAATCGAATCAACACAGACAAGATATACCTTACGGAGGTTTATCTGAGTTCCATGAGCCAGGTTTATTACTTGGGCACTGGGGGTTGCAGTTATCAGTGAAACCACCATTTCCAAGTGAAACAACTCACTGTCATTAGTTCGTTTTTAAAGGGGTGGTGGTCCCAACACATAGTTCATGTATCAGCAATCTTCCCCCACCCCAACTAACACCCTTACCACCTTTCAATGAACAAACCTTTTCAAACAAATAACTAAAACGGTATTTGAAGATTGTTTGCATTTAGTTAATTCTCTTGAACAAAATGAATAGGACCCGCCTCGGTGGCGTAGTTGGCTAACGCGCTAGTCGTGTTGAGCTTGACTGCTGAGGACGGGGAGATCGAGGTTCGAATCTAGGTTGGGTGACCTGGGGGTGGTGGTTTTTCCTAATTGGTTTTCCACTCTCCCTCCACGCAAATTCGGGTTCACTTCCTCCAATTCAACCTACCTAATTCCTAATCCCTTAACGTAATTAGTACTTTAAAAGAGTATAAGCCGAACGGGTAGTAAGACGCGGTGGTAAATTAATTAAAACAAAAGGACCCTTATTATTTTACGTTTTCTTAGTAATCTGCAGTCTGAGTAGGCTCGTTTGATGGGGCTGAGCGGGGTGGGGTGGGGGGGGGGCGTTACCTGAACAATATAGATCATACATTTACAACACTAACGATGAAAATTGATTATTAACCAGCACAAACGATGGACGTTTTCAAAAAATTGATATCTAGATTATTTCTTAGACCGGGTGGCCAAGGAGATATCTTCTTAGCCACCCATAAGAAATTGTGAATTAGTGCCTTAAATTTACAGCACTAACCAACACTAACGTAGCACAAACGATGAGACTTTCAAAAACCGGGTGGCTTAAAGTCAGGTGGCTAGGGTGATACGTATAGTTTATTGACACTAGAAGGCAATTAATTTTTGTTTGTTCTCTAGTAACACAGTTTTTAAAGTGAACAATTTTTTAAAAACGCCTGCTTGATAGCGATGTTGTCACTTGAGACTGCACATTGCGATCCCCGTGTTGAAAGACACAAGCTCTCACACTGAGCGCAGCCATTTTAATCTGGAAGCTGTGAGTCTGGTGTGTACCTTATCTGTGACCCCGTGGTAAGACTCTTTTGTACGATCATTGCCACGGGCAAGGCCGAGGAAATGTTTCCTTGATGAAGCTAGAACGACATGCACATCTGTAAATCAACCAACTTTCACTTCCCCCTCCCCCCTTCCACGTGAAAATTGTCATGTGTTGTGACACCCCCCCCCCTCGCCCCCCTTTTACCCGTTTGAAGAAAACAAACAACGAACAACTTTTTCTATGTCTGTGATCAAACACTTGAAATAATCTTGAGTTATTTTTTGTTGTTGTTGCGTCACAAGGTGTGACCAAAATAAATCTATATCCTAATTTTCTTACGAGTGGACACATCTTACAGTTGGTTACTATTCATGCGTTGAATAATGTGATGTGGAGCTGTCACTTTTTATCGATATTAATTATCAATATCTATAAAAAATAACCAAATGTTATCAATTTTGATTACACCTGCTTCAGTGGCTGAATGGTCTAAGGCCCCACTTTCGTGTTAGACTGGCCCGCTCTTGACGGGGATGTCGGGGTTTTAATCCCGGTCGGGTCTGCTAAAGGTGGTTTTCTCTAAATGATTTCCCACGCTTCTTCTAGCCGAATGCTGGTATATCACCTCTAAAATGCTTCTTTTCTCATCCCTTCCCCACTAGCGTAATAATAATATATGCGTATAACGCAGTGATTTTTTTTAAAAGTAGTTGACCAACAAAATATGTTTTATTCTTTCAAAAAGAGGCTTCAAATGTCCATTTATAGGACTAAAAAGATATACAAAAAACGATATTTTTTTTGCACCACATCTTACCCCCCGTCCAGGATAATTACATCTGCACACTAATGTCACAACGATTAAGTAATAATATTATTTAGCACCGCGTCTTACTACCCGTTCGGGTTATACGCACTTACACTAATGTGTAATGGTAGGGTGATTATGACATGAAATGGAGGACCTACAGTTTAACGTAGAATCCGAACCACGGTGGAGGCCTGGCATTCCCCACATTTACAAGATGTCTTGTCAGAGGTGAAGGAGGGTATTGGTTATCAGGTAAATCTGTGCCGGGACCGAGGATTGAACCCCAGCCACCAACACAGAAGTCTGACACCTTACCCCTAGACCGACTTTCAAACTGTGTAGGTAAGCTGCGCCCTAGTGTTGAAATCGTCTACGAGTTGCGGCCCGGCTTTTTGAGAGACACGTACGGATTGCGGCCCTCTCGCTTGAGAGAGAGAGAGAAAGGTATAAGTTGCGTTCACCAGTATGCATCGTGCTGTCTTAAATTTCTGACATAAGCTATCATCGTCTCATGTCGACAGCCCTCGTAACGTCCAAACTTCCTAAGTTCTTGTCATTCAATGGTTTTGGCAAAATTTCGAAGGTTTGTTAGGTTAGGTTAGGTTAGGTTAGCTCAACAGCCCGGGCCGCAATTCGTACGTGGCTCTAAAAATGTGGGACCGCAATTCAATTGTCTCTTTATAGATAAACAACTCGTGCGGTTACAACTCACCTGCAGCCCTTTCAAAACTAATTGACGTGATTGGTATATGAGAAGGCCAAGAGGGAGTGAAACACCCTGTATTATCAGAAGCGATTAATAAAACTTTTTTTAAATTAATAATACATTATTAATAAATAGACACATAATAATTATTATTTGCTAATAGGTTGACATTAATCACTTTCAGCCAAAGTTTGCGATAAAGAACCTTCTATCTGATAACTGCTTATATGGTCCGCGCGTGATCTAACGCGCTACTCTCGCAGTAGATTAGACTGCCGATGACTGGGAGATCGAGGTTCGAATATCGGAAGGGTATACTGAGGGTGGCTTTTCTCAAAATGGTTTTCCACTATCCCTACGCGTAAATGTAGGTACATTTCCTTTAAATATAACCTTTCTAAAAACATTTGCGTGTAGTAAAACATGGTGAAAAAATAAATATAAAAACCTTCTAATAACACTGTCACTTAACTACACTACTACCGTAGTTCATGTTTACGTATTTAGCCCGGGAGGATACTTGTGGCCTATATAAGAGGTTATACAGTGAAACCTGCCTAAGTGGGATCTCAAGGGACCTAACATTTTTTTATCACTTATAGAGGTTTTTCATTTATCCAGTTTCCCAAATAAGCAGGTTAACATGACAATTGTATTACTTATAGAGGGTCCCACTATGAGAGGTCAAAATGTATATTTATCATATAAAGAGGTGGAAATGTTTATACTTATGTACATACAAATGTAAAAGAAATGTATATTTCATGTTGCACAATTTTTATTTAAAAAAACTATGGGTTAAAAAAATCAGTGATATTAGTTTGTATTAGATTGTTAGTTGCTTTAAGGTGTTTCTCTATAGTATAAATTTGATCAAATATGTCAGGATTATTAATATTTGACATCTCAAAATATTTATGTAAGGTTTCTAAGGCTTTTTCTGTGTTACGCTTTGATACTCTCTCTAAAGGCTCTTCACAAGTTTCACAGCCCTCCTCTTCTTCTTCTTGTTCTATCTCTAAGAACTCAGAAATAATGTCGTCGTCAGTGAGCTATTCCTATACTAGTACATCATCGTCCATACGCACAAAATCCTCAAAAGAGGGCTGCTGGTCATTTTCATTGCTACTACAAGCGGCAATAATCTGGTTCCATTCTGCAAGTGCTTCACAGTTCTCTTCCTCCTCTTGTAAGCTTTCAGGTTCCGGTTCATCCGTCACTTTGAATCCAGCTTTTTTTTAAAGCAGTTACTAATGGCGGTATTGCTCACACAAAACCAAGCTTTTCTCGCAAATTTCATTGCCTGGAGGATGTAAATTTCATGGATTTTATTCTCTTCTATAGATCTAAGAACGTATTGTACGACTTATTTTCTGTAGTAAACTTTAAAGTTGTTGATAACACCTTGATCCATTGGCTGAAATTTACTTGTTGTATTGGCAGGTAAATACAATAATTTAACGTAGTCTAATTCGGGCATATTATTGTGAGCTGTGCAGTTATCAACAAACAAAACAATTTTTCTTTTTTGGGCCTTCATATTGGCGTTCACTTTTTTCAACCAATCCACGAATAAATAAAATGTCATCCAGGCCTTTTTATTGTTTTGATAACTAACAGGCAAAGTTTTGATACCTTTGAAGCATCTTGGATTTTTTTTATTTCCCAATTAATAGAAGTGGCAGTTTTTCAGTTTCAGAGATATTTGCACACACAAGCACAGTAATTCTATCTTTGCTCAATTTACCACCATGGCAAGGCTGACCTTTGATTGTAAATTTTTTATCCGGAAGACACTTGTAGAATAATTTTAGATTACTACTTTTTTTTTGTACCCCTCCCCTTACATATATATTTGGGTACTCATTACAATGGCTCAAGCCTTCTCCTCCCACCACATGGCTACGCCACGGTCAACAAGAGTGTCTAAACAGATTTTTCTAAACGTTATACAGTGAAACCTGTTTAACTGGGGCCTGAATATGTGAGAAACCTCTGTTATTGATAATTACAATGAGGTCCCGCCACACACATATATATATAATATATATATATATATAATCATAAACATTTTATATATGCTATATAAAAAACAAAAATTATAAAAACTTGGAAAAATTAGCTTAAGAACATTGCAAAATTAAGCTAATTTTTCCAAGTTTTTATCATTTTTGTTTTTTATATGTCAATTGGCTAATTACAACTTTATATGATATTCTTGGTATATAGAGTGGTTTCATAAATATCGTTAAATTATGTTTTAAATGAGTACAAACGCGAACAAATGTATATATATATATATATATATATATATATACACATAGTAAATAAGAAGGCCGGGAATTAATTATACACCGGCGTTGAGCGGGTACCATAATAAAGGGGATTGTGTTGACTCGGCTTTCATCAATTCTGATTTAATTTTGCAATGTTCTTAAGCTAATTTTTCCAATTTTTTATAATTTTTGTTTTTTATATACCATATATAAAATGTTTATGATTATATGTAACATATTTTTAGGTTATTGATTTATTTCGTACCAGCTGCCAAGATACTCATGAAAATGGTTAATTCGAATTTTGAGTATTTCTATTTTATTTTTATTTTGGACTTCGAATTAAAAACGTTCTAATACATATTATATTAGTCCATAGGTACAAAGCTTGTGTCAAAATACTAAAGTACCTCAAACAATGTGAGATCAACGTTTGACTCGTCTGACTACTTTAGAGGGATATTAAAGATATGTGGTCTTAAAAAATAAGTTAATAATATAATATAATATACATTAATCATAGCAATATTATCAAACCTATTTCGGTGGCTGCATAGTCTAAGGCGTCATTCTCTTGTTAGACTAGACTGCTGAAGACAGGGAGATTGGGAATCGAATCCTGGTTAGATGTGCTAAAGGTGTATTGTACAAACTAATTTTCTGCACTCTCTCCACGCAAATGTTGGAATACTTCCTCTAAATTGCTCCATCACCCCTAACTCATTAGACTAATTTGCACATATGCGTATAACCTGAAGAGGTAGTAGGACGTGGAGTTGAAAATTGTATAGAAATGTTATCGAATGTTTGTTCTATAAATACATATTATAAACAAATAAATAAATGGTACGGCGCACCGCACAGACTTTCTTTCTCTTTCTATAAACTCGTGAGATTTCTGAACGGAATAATGTAAGAAGGCAAGATTGCCGTCAAGATTCATCAACATTTCTGTTTTAAATCTTATATTTTTATTTTTAAAGAATTAATGTCCTCATTTGTATGTTTGGACCAATAAAAAAAGATTAATATTGGGTCCACAAGGGTCAACACTTCGTATTAAAATTTCGATTTCCGGTTGAAATTTTAACATTTTATTAGGTGTTGCACATCTTCAAGTCATCACATTGTTATTTAATTATTCATTTATACATTTTGACCAATAAAAAAATGTAAATATTGACTATTGAGTCTAAAATGGAGATAGATCATTGCTGTACAAACATTTCTCCTAAGAGGTTTAAGGAAAAATAAGATACTTTTTTAGATACTTACTTATATTTAATTACTCTATGGCATTGGAGAATTATTGCGTTAAAACTTAGTAGTATCTCTTTACAACTAAAGCTCACAGAATTGTATTAATATATTTGCAAATATCTCAGAAACTGTTGCTTTTATAAAAATATATTTCATATAAAAGATTTTTATTTCTAATAGTCTTACGATTTTGCAATGATAAGTTGTTTAGCATTTCAAATAGTTGTGGAGGTACGGAAATTAACGCTTCTGTAAAGTACCCTAAAAATCATTTTCATGGGAAAATGAAAATAGCCAGTTTATTTATAATCTTAATCAACGCCTAGATACGAATTTTAATCAAAATCGTTGGAGCATATTTTGAGAAAAACTGTTTTTTCTCTTTTCGCCCCTTATAAAACTACTCTTAATTCTAAGTTTTAATAGACATACAGACAGACGGCATTGCAAAGAATATTTTTTATGGTTTGGGGGTCATGAGACGTCGACATCCATCAACCTTTCAGGTTAGATTTCTTTTACGGTCGCAATACTTAAACTTTAATGTCCAAAAAGTTAAAAAATATATATAATTGCGTATAGATTGAAAGTTATTGATTTTATAAAAATATGTCTCGAATAAAATATTAGTATTATAAATATATATATACATATTTGTAATGCTAAGTAATTTCATATCTCAAATAGTTTCGGAGATATTATAAAAAAAAAATGTTAATTTACGCATCATACCGGAGCCCTTAAAGCCATTTGTCCGAAATATTGAGATTATCCATTTCATTTGTAATATTTATTAATGTTTATAAATGAAATTTAATCAAAATCGTTAGAGCCGATTTTGAGAAAATTGACTTTTTCTCTTTTTGCCCTTCAGTAAACTACCCTTAATTTTAGGGGTAGATATCCATTTCCAAAAATCTCTTGGGGTAACCCTATGAAAACCCTAGATATCAAGTTTTAGCTCAATCGGTAAAATAGTCTAGGCTCTAGTTGGAGGTATAGACAGACAGACGGAAATTCAAAAACCACTTTTTCGGATTCAGGGAGTCATGAAACGTCAATATTTATCAAAATCTCGAGTTCAATTTTTTTGACGATCGCCATACTTTCTCTACCTGTAAGATAGAGATAAAGTAAAAATATGTGGGGGTGTATTGTTTGTACTATAGATATACGAGCTTTCTTCGCGGCTTCACTCACATTATGACAGTTTTGAAAACATTCCCATTCAAATAATTACGTTTCTAATCACAGAGTAGAGATTACCATGATGACAACCTTTAATTGATAAAAGATGTAATTTTAGGCTCAAAAAATTCAATGTAGAGTGATTTTATCGGTTTTATTGTTAGACACAAAGAATATTTATATTAATTGAAGGAAAGAGAGGAACAACATTTAAGGCTCGGTTTCTTTGTAAACGACGTCAGTGGTTTTGCCATCATGATCGAGCAGTGGTTGCCGTTAGAACTATCATGTGAACACATTACGTAAGTTGTCCATGAAAAGGCACCCACCACGGAGATCAACGCCTTCCACCTCAGGGTTTGTCCCTTCACTTTTTTTATGGTCACCTCGAACCTAACCTTGATATAAAATTTGCAGACATATAAACTGGAAGAACAGGTTTGATGTAATTATGGGAACTCTGGTACGTATTACGACCGTATTGCAACCTGTTTTGACATTAGCCTCTATATTTCAGACTGTTTACCTGTAAGTGGGTCCAATTACACAGTCTAGGGGGTTAAAACTACGCAGAAAAATGATAGGGGCGCTCCAATCTTAATTGAAGAGCGTGGATGGGTAAACCGAATGGATTAAAGGAATTCAACAACTAGACAGGCTAGTGCCTATGAACATATAAGTACGAAACAGTGCACCAAGCTGGTCTAAAATCCAGTCAAAAATTTTAATTTTGGGGGGGGTAGACTAGCTTACTCTGAAACCACCAAAAAGGTTTATTTTGTAGAAGACTCATATCTGGATAAATAAAATTGACTGATTCCTAGATATCCTTGACCACGAATCATTTCTAGGAGTTATTCTAAGACACCTTGCCCTATTGCTCTGCGAAGACTCCATTGCTGAATTTCAGTAATATATCGACAAATAAGTCTAGTTATTGTCTTCGCAGAGGCGGATGCACATGTTGGTCGATAGAGGGAAAGTTCCAAAACGTCCGGGCATATGTAGAATATTTTCAGGCAGGCGATGACCTCGCCAGCTCTAGTGACTGTTGGAATGGCCGGTAGAGTTTTTCGGAGGGTCTCCTGAGAACAATATGGTGATTGGTGACGCCTCCTATTAGCACATCGTTATATC
Organism: Timema shepardi; assembly: GCA_902151425.1. Taxonomy (NCBI): domain Eukaryota; kingdom Metazoa; phylum Arthropoda; class Insecta; order Phasmatodea; family Timematidae; genus Timema; species Timema shepardi. Next base: position 28,198 of record CABFVX010003442.1, on the reverse strand, counting down.
TAAGATATCTCACGAGTCCTATCTAGATCTTTAACTGAGGTATTGTGCGAAGTCGTACTCTCATCCCATAATATAAGAGATAATTTTTGTAGTAATTTTGATGTGAGACTCTGCTTTGATATTATGTTGCACACGATGATTTGGTCGTTGGAAAAATACAAAATTGATTAAAATATCACAAGCGCTGATCATCCCCATTCTAACAAAGTAGTGGTTATATACAATGAAGCCTCTGCAAAGGCAAATACATCCCTCAGATTCGAGCTTAGCTAAGAATAAATTAATTATAAAAGTATATCCTGTAACTTCGGGTGCATCTTAGAATAACATTTTCCCTACTAGATCTCAAACACTAAGCATATACGGTATCTTTTCCTGCGTGCAATAGAGGCTCGTTCATATTCAAGGTATGTAATAAAAGTGGTTGATCGTTCGTCGTCTCTCTTATTATTATAAGCACCGCGTCTTACTACCCGTTCGGGTTATACGCACTTACGCTAATGTGTAAATGGTAGGGTGATTGTGAGATGAAATGGAGGACCTACAGTTTAACGTGGGATCCGAACCACGGTGGAGGCCTGGCATTCCACACATTCACAAGTTGATGAACCATATGTTTAGTTACACTTGCACACAGTTATGGGTCGATGTTTGAATCAGGAATCTCTTAAATCACCTAGTATACAGAGTTTTTCGTTATTAAACGGCTAAACTTTTGGAAGTGGTTTTGGATTAAAAAACTTACTCAAACCGTATTTTGGAGATTTGTTCGTTTTCTCTTCTTTTTCGTGCAAACAGCAAAATAAAATAAAATAAAAAAAGTCGCTAGGTATTAGATTGAATCTATTTTTAATGTATTTATTTTGTTCAAATCGACGGCCTCCAGCCCCGAAACAAGTATATTGCACCTGTCAATGACAGAACAAGTGACTGACCGACATTGTACGACTGTTGTTTATTCCCACGCTTGCGTTATCCTTTGTCGTAATGATTGAAGGTCATTAACAGGTACTTTACACACTTTTTGTTTGAGAGCTCCTCATACAAAAAAAAATCTAATGGTGTTAAACCAGGTGAACGCAGAGGCCAAGCCACAAGTCCAACACGACCGATACATCTTCCATGAAAATTAATACCAAGCCATTGCCGAGTACCTCTGCATGAAAAACGTGTTTTTATTTAGTATTTTTCTGTCTGCGCGAAAAGGAAGCTAAAACTAGCAAATTTTCATAATATATTATGAGTTAGTTTTTTGATCCACCAACACTTCCCAAAGTCTAGCCGTTTAACCAGGGGACCACCTTTATTATTATTATTATTATTATTATTATTATTATTATTATTATTATTATTATTATTATTATTAGCCCCGCATCTTACTACCCGTTCGGGCTATACGCACTTTCGCTAATGTGTAATGGTAGGGTGATTGTGAGATGAAATGGAGGACCTACAGTTTAACGTGGAATCCGAACCACGGTGGAGGCCTGGCATTCCCCA
>CABFVX010003442.1:0-26214 GCA_902151425.1 Timema shepardi | reverse complement strand
TTCCCCCCCCCCCCCTAAAGCCATAACAGTATATGAACGTGTGTCAGTTCTCCCTTTTACCCCTCCACGTTGTACATAAAACGGATTGTAGGACCGAAAAGCTTGTCCTTGTTTTAAATTGTTGGTCGTCTGCATTTGGAATTTCTTAGAAATGTTTTATAAAACATTAATTTTGTTCATGTAATTTTTTTTTTTAAAAGTGTGCGTTGTTTAAGAACTATGACCCTTTGTTTCAGGAAACAAAACGATCCTCCGAAACGTGAGCGGTTATTTCCGGTCTGGTCAACTAACCGCCATCTTGGGTCCTTCTGGAGCCGGAAAAAGCACCTTGCTAAATATATTGGCGGGATACAAGTGAGTTTTTACCTTTCTAGTAGTTCTGTGAACAGTAGACCTCGCTCCATGTTACTATCGTTACAACAGTCTCACTAGTAGTTCTGTGAACAGTAGACCTCGCTCCATGTTACTATCGTTACTAGAGTCTCACTAGTAGTTCTGTGAACAGTAGAGCTCGCTCCATGTTACTATCGCTACAACAGTCTTACTAGTAGTTCTGTGAACAGTAGACCTCGCTCCATGTTACAATCGTTACTACAGTCTCACTAGTAGTTCTGTGAACAGTAGACCTCGCTCCATGCTACTATCGCTACTACAGTCTTACTAGTAGTTTTGTGAACAGTAGACCTCGCTCCATGTTACTATCGTTACTACAGTCTCACTAGTAGTTCTGTGAACAGTAGACCTCGCTCCATGTTACTATCGTTACTACAGTCTTACTAGTAGTTCTGTTAACATTAGACCTCGCTCTCTCCATGTTATTATCGTTACTACAGTCTTACTAGTAGTTCTTTGAACAGTAGACCTCGCTCCATGTTATTATCGTTACTACAGTCTTACTAGTAGTTCTTTGAACAGTAGACCTCGCTCCATGTTATTATAGTTACTACAGTATTAAGATATCTCTTTGTTGTGAAGTTTAAATGTGTCCTATAATTTTTCCTTGGATTTGAAGTTGATATATTTCCTTGGTTATTCAGTTTGACATAAAATAAATTAATAATATATTCAGAAGTAAATTATTTTCATAGATAATAATCATTGTTCACGTGGCGTAAGGCGTCAATCTTGTAATATATATCAAAAATTACAAACACTAAATATATACATAAGTCATTTGTCCTAAGTTCAAAGAATTTCCTCGTTTCTTGAAAGTATTTTTCTTATTTGAAACAAGAAAATTTTAAAATCAGTAAAGTTTTTTTTAATTCTCACTTACTTTAAATCACAAATTTATGTATTTTTTCTATTTTTATTTATTTAAAATTAATTTATATTGCAACAATATTTTTAATAGCATTTGAGAATACAGAATTGACATTTGCCTTAGGTAGCAACTAATGTAATAGAAATAATGATTTTGTTTAATTTCATGTATATTAAAAATTAGCTAGTAAAATACGTGATTTTTTCTGTTTGAAATCCGACCATTTTGTAAAACCCAAACGTCCATTTCTACCCCCCTAATCCCACCGGCCTATTTCCCGCCTCCTTAAATTGAGCATAAAAGCTTGTGTTAAAAACTGTCACCATTTATGTCACTGATTAGTTTTCCGTGATGTTTTAATCTACAATTTTTATTTCTATCGACTAGTCGGAGAGAAAATTATTGTGACCGCTAAAAAAAAAATCAAATTTTATATTTTATAAGTATCGATTTCTTATGACACCTTGAAATCTAAAAAGTTGCTTTCGAGAAGTCGTCTGTCTGTCTGTATCTCGAACTAGAGCCGAAACCATTTTACTGATCGAGCTAAAACTTGGTACCTAAAGTTTTTATAAGTTTCCCTTCAGAAGTTTTTGGAATTATATATCTATCCCTAAAATTAGGGGTGGTTTATGGGCAAAAAGATTTTTAAAAAAATATAATTTCTCGAAATCCACACTAGCTATTTTGATTAAAATTTGTATCTAGACACTGTTTAAAATTATAAATAAGATGTTTTATCTCACATTTTTTTCCGGGAAAATGACTTCGAGGGTATCTCACGGAAGCGGATTTACCCAATTTTGAGCATACTCCCACAATTCTTTACGAAATAACTTATCATTTCAAAGTTGTGGTACTAATAAAAATTAAAAACATTGATCCTTTTGAGTAAAATGAATTATTACACAAATCTATTTTTGAGTTAATAAACTGTCTATACTATAGATCATTAGATCAGTGATGGGCAAAGTACGGCCCACGGACAGTTTCAATGCGGCCCGTGAAAGAATTCCAAATTCCGGTTAATAAAGTGTTAAAAAACGAGAATAACGAAAAAATAATAATTCAGCACTGGTTTGTTTTTCTTTCTATTTTATAGCTTAGTGACCAGTGTCCATAGATTAAATAATACGCAAACCATCCAATAAATTGGAATGTTAACGTTTGGTTGAGAGTATTTCAATTAGTGTGAAGTATCTGTTTTATTCAAGTATTTGTTAAATGATGTAGACAGCTCACATTTTACTAGAATTACATATCATTACAATAGAAATACATTTAGTAATTAATATAATTTAATTGTGCGATAATTTCGTAAAATGTATTATTGTAACTTTTTAATAAACCATGTTGACATGCATGCTTTTTTCTTTTAGCCCACTCCCCTAATAGTTTTCCCATCACTGCTATAGAGAGAGAGAGTCAATATTATCGCATAGTATTATTTTTCTTCTAGAACCTAATTAATGGTCCCGGATGCGATTCTTGAGAAGCAAGAAAAGTTTATCATTGTTGAAATGTGGATTTCCCTTTTTCACGGTGATGAATTAACGAACGGGGAGCTGGGTGTTGTGTCTCTTCTGAGTTTAAGTTAGTTTTTAACATGTGCACTGATGTAATATGTAGGCTTATAATGTGCACGTTGAATAATTCAAATTATAGTTACTATTGATTCCAGATTAACCTTGATCCAGATGACCTAGGTGCAACATAGCTGCACACTGTCAGCATTATGCACTAATTTTTTCTTCTTTTTTTTATGTACACTGTAAAAACACGCCCCATTCTTGCAACAGTACATACGATCCATCAACTTAATGACATGTCAAAGGCGTAATTTTCTGTTGTGTAACTCATTTGTTAATGGCATGTCAACGTCATTGGTGAATTTTTATCAATTTCAAGGCTATTCGGATATAATTAGACATAAAAAGGGAGTAATGTGTTTCAAAATGAGCCTCTTTTTAGAGCACAGGTTATAATGTCACAGCGTTTACGAGTTAATGGCGAAAATACGTGCTAACAGATAATTAACTCCTATATTTTTATTCAAGTTAAAAAAAAGTGTAGTGATAGGCATTTATTGATAATTAGTATAGAAAACTGCATTGATACATACATATTTTCTCTTATATGCTTTAATATATATATATATATATATATATAACCAATTTATATATATATTTAATCAAAACCTCTCTTTATATTTATATTTGCATCACAATAAATACAAATTAATTTTCATTCACTAAGAACAAGATAACTTTATATTATGTGAGATGCCATTTTATCCGCATGTGATACGATTTAATCCTTACGTGATGTGATTTAATTACTCTGTGTGAAAAATCTTTCTACTGTAAGTTATTTTTTCACACACACACAAAAAAAAGTAAATTTCTCACAATTATCAGGTAATTATAATAATACTTTAATTCTTTTTTTTAAATCAAACATCATGGTGACTAAGATAGAGTATAGAAGTTGCGTTATTTTCCTCTGTGCATTAATATTGTTCATTAACAAAGTGATCTATCTTAAGTGAAAAGTAAAATAAATGTTACGACACAATTGCACACATTTTTCCATATTGTGTATTGTAGCTTTGAATAAAATTAAAAAAAAAATAGATTTTTAGTAATCTACCCTTAATTAAGTTTTACTCATAAAACAAACCCATCATCTTGCTAATCGCAATAATCCCTTTATATATAAATTTTAAACTAAATTGTTCAAATATATTTAACAAAATTCAAATTTCTAAAAATATATTATTCGTAAACTACATTAAAATTATTTATTAGTTCCAAAAATAAAAACTTTTCTTATTGATCATTTTGAATTCAATCTTCAGGGTCAATTTACAAAAAATTCAAATTTTCTATAAGTTGTTGTAAGTAAACTATCCTTAAATTAATTCATTTGAGATAAAACAAGGTAAATTATTATTTATATGTAAAATAGTGAACCAAATCGTTATGGCCATTTTAAAATCATTTCCAATTTTTGAAAAATTAGTCATCACTGTACCTTTCAATAAATTTTGGCCTAAAAATCAATTATATAGTGCTATTTGCAATGGCAAATTAATCTGTCTGTATCAGCAGTGATACGTCATTTAAAAGAGGTGCAACAGGGGGTGTATAAAGTAGGGCTATTGACAATTTCAGCAGAAGTTTGGGAGGTCTTATCCCGGGAACCATCGAACATCGAACCTATGTTCATACGGACTTTTTGTTGTTTTGAGGTCTACTATCCACACCTCAGTTACTTCATACATAAATCGGAACATATGTATATACGTGTATATGTATATACGTGTATGTATATATATATATACACACATTTACTGTATTATATAATTTTAGCCACACTAGTAATGGCGTTTCCGGGTACGTATATACGTATAAACATGTTATTAAAATTCCGTCGTTAGAATACTTGTCCGAGTACATCATTCAAACACATCTAAACAATATTTTCTGTTCTTGTTGTTATTCTATGATTAACTAGAGAGAATTTGTAATATATAAACCTGAGTCGTAATCATAATGTGGGTACCTATCAAAAGTGTTCGAAATTCCCCAACTAGCTCAAAATATATATTGCACACCTCAAGATGGGGAATAGGAAAAGAATTCAAGAATTTTCACGGCCAGTTTTACTCTGGAGTATTTGCAATTTGGACAGATCTTTGAATAGATCCATGATTTTAGAGGCTACACATTAAAAACATTAAAGTTATAAGTTGTTGTGTTAAATGTAGGGCTATAAAGGTATCTTTAAGGTACTGTAGTTTATTGCAGGTGTCTTGAAATAACTATAATATTTCCTAGCTGTTTAGAAGCACCCCTAATATTTTTACAGGTGTTTTGAAGTAGGTGTAACATTTTTTCTTGTGTCTTTAAGTAGCTGTTACTATATTCCAGGTGTCTTGAAGTAACTGTAATATTTTCCAGATATCTTGAAGTAACTGTAATATTGTTCAGGTGTCTTTAAGTAGTTTTACTATATTACAGGTGTCTTGAAGTAACTGTAATATGGTTCAGGTGTCTCGAAGTAGCTGTAATATTTTCCAGATATCTTGAAGTAACTGTAATATGGTTCAGGTGTCTTTAAGTAGTTGTACTATATTCCAGGTGTCTTGAAGTAACTGTAATATTTTCCAGATATCTTGAAGTAACTGTAATATTGTTCAGATGTCTTGAAGTAACTGTAATATTTTCCAGATATCTTGAAGTAACTGTAATATTGTTCAGGTGTCTCGAAGTAACTGGGAACATCTCAATCAATGGCGAGCCTCGTGACCTGCGCCAGTTCCGTCGCATGTCTCGTTATATCATGCAAGAAGACCTGGTGCAACCATTTCTCACGGTCCACGAATCCATGCTGATTGCTGCGCGCCTCAAACTAGGCAACGCGCTCGACATGACACATAAAATCCAAGCGGTATGTTTTGTATTTGCGGTAGAATAGATGGACACCGTGACCTGTATTCCACGGAGACGAGTGAAGCTGCCGGTGTAGATGTATAATGGGAACACTGATTACTGCACAGCACAGCAAACTGGTTCCGTTTAGAGATAGAAAATTTCCTGTTTTGAAAGAAGTTTATATACTTTTTTTTTAATGTTCCAACTGTAGTCTACTAACATTCCGTTAGACCAGACTCTGGCAGTCCAAAACTCCGAATGATCCATATAATTTTTTTGGAAAATTGGGTGATGGGGGAGGTATGGGTGGATAAACTAAATTAAATTAAATATATTTCGTTGATAACAAACTCCAAGCTAGAAGAGAATGGTGGGAAAAAGTGATAAGAAATGATTAGTACCTAGCCTACATGTTGTAGAGTCAATAGAGTGAATTTAACTAATAATCACCCACATTGATGGTCACATGTTCTAAGGCATCAAACTCGTAATATACTTGATCGGTGATGACGGATATATCAGATTTTGAATACCGATCAGGTGTGCTCAAGGTGGTTTTTTTTTTCTAAATATTTTCTCACTTTACCTCCCCGAAAATGAGGGTAAACTTCTCCTAAATTCAACCTTTAACATCACCCGCTTCGGTGGCCACGTGGTTCATCCCTCTACTCACGTGTTGGACTAGACTGCTGAAGACGGGGAGATAAAGGTTCGATACCAGTCGAATGCATCAAGGGTGGTTTTCCTAAATGGTGTTCCACTCTCCTTTCATGAAAATGTGGGTGCACTTCCTTTCAAATAAAACCTTCCTAATTTATAGGCCATAAATGCAATTAGTACATAGGAATACAACCCGAACTAGTAGAAAGACGTAGTGCTAAAAAAAACCTTTATCATCCCCAACAAACTAACGTAATTAATACATAATCATGAGTCTAGCACGACATCTGATTTGAACTATATATTAACCTTCTAAGTTAGAGTTAATCCATAAACCATGTAGCTCTTATTTATTAGTTATTACTTTATTCTAATCGCTACCATATAACACCAAGTAGAAATTTAGTCTGATCTACCCACCCCTCACACCCCTTCCCCAACCTGTGTTACGTAACTTTTCACATCAAGAGTGAACGTCATTATTTCATATGAAACCTTTTGTGACACTAAAAGAGAGACTCAGATTTAATACCACTCAAGATCGGAAGTTTACTATAATTATGATTACCAACGGTAAAAAAATGATAATATAATATTTTTTTAATATTATTATTTAAGATGGGAATGTAGGGAACGCGAATATAGGACAGTGTTTTTGCAACAACAACAAAATATAACAAAACATTTTTCTTTTAATAAATCTAATATTGCTCCAGAAGAAACCTAATTTAAATTTCTTGCCACGGTGATATCAACAGTTGTTGAATATCTGTCATGAGCATAGCGGCATTAGATGAACAATTTTTTTTAAATTGAGAGAAAAATTCGTTACATTCCAGGACATTCTTGACAGATATTCAACAACTGTTGATATCAACATGTGAAGACAATTATAATTTATGTTTTTACTGAAACAATATTTGATTTAAATTTTCTCAATAAAAGTGTTGATATAAAAACCGCAAAGACACTTGCCTGTTCTCGAATTCCTTACACTCCCACCTTAATTATGAGATGTGTGTTACGTAACACTGTTATGTACCCCCTCCCCCTTCCCCACTCTCAACAACGTTACGTTGTTAATGGAAGACCCAATCAGTGGGGTGAGACGATCTTTTAATCTGTGTGTGTATGTTTTACCAGGTTGAAGAAATCCTGAGTATGCTACGACTTATGGGGGCCCGTAATACCCAGACCTGCCTGCTCTCTGGTGGTGAGAAGAAGAGACTATCCATAGCGCTTGAGCTGGTCAACAACCCTCCGGCTATCTTTTTGGATGAACCAACCACGTGAGATAAATAAAAAATGTATCATTGGGGAAATTGGGCCTTAACCTCTCTCAGAAGTGAAATAACCTGCTGAAACTAGGTGTTGCTTCTGTTCTAGAATTTATTTTGTTTGTAAGTCGTGTGCTGATAAAATCAGACGGATCAGAAAGTACACGTTAAAATAAATATAAGATTTAAGTGACCCGAATCAGTTGTCGCGTGGTTCTAGAACTCGTTTTAATAGTGGACTGGATTTCCACCGACAGAGAGGGACACCCCGCAGGGACCCCCGGCGCTGCGGCTAAACAGGGGCTCGATCGACGGGGGGCGCGGAGGCCCCTATACCGTCTAGCTTCTAGTACCAGTCAAATGTATTGAATTTCTTTTTTTTTTTTTTTCCTAGATGGCTTTTACCATTCTCACTCCACGCAAAAAAACGAGCACATTACCACTAAATCAGGCATATCAAACTCATTTTACCATATGTCACATTGAAAATTGAAAATACCAAAGAGGCCACATTTCAAAAAATATGTTGTCACCTTCCGAAGTAAAAATTACTCTGAAGTAGAACCATTAATTATTACTACCCGTTCAGGTTATACGCACTTACGCTAATGTGTAATGGTAGGGTGATTGTGAGATGAAATGGAGGACCTACAGTTTAACGTGGGATCCGAACCATGGTGGAGGCCTAGTATTCCACACATTCACAAGTTGTGATTAATACAAGTCTTGCCAGAGGCGAAGAAAGGGTTTGACTATCAGATAATCCCGTGCCGGGACCGAGGATTGAACCCCGGACCCCAGCATTGACACCTTACCCTTAAACAACCAGGTCACCAACAATTTAATTGAAAGTATAGTTTAATTTTCCCTAAGAATTTTTTTTCTATGGCGATCAAGCATTCCTTAGAAAACTGACCACCTGTGAAAGGTTTTGAAATCTATGTAAATAATTGTATCCGACACCTCTGCTCAGTCGGTAAAGTGTCTGCCTACTAAGATAAGGTTCGCGGGTTCGATTCCTGGAATGGCTGAAAAATGTATACTAGATAAAATATGGGTTTAGCTTTTAAGATTGATAAATTAACGGCTGGGGGCTGGATGTTGTGCCTGTCTTTGTCTTGAGTTAGATTATAATACATATAAAACTACGACAGGCCTAGCGTAGTGGCTTTAATAAAAAACTGATACAAGCCAGCGACAGTATTGGATGTAAAAAAAATTGAAAATAAATGTAACAAGGTACACTTGAAGCTGCCGAGTCCGGTACCCTTGGACATGACCATCATGACATCGCACCACAAAATATGACTCTGAAGAACCCATTTACATACCCCTTACGCTTAGGCCCTAGGCTTGCCGTACCGTTCTACGTACGTCACACGTCTTCACATTTTATGTTGTCCTCGGACAGGATATAAACATGTGTCGAGACATTAGTGTGTGTGTGATAACTGCACTAAATCTTACTTTCCCCATCGTCATCCTATTAGACCCGCTTCGGTTGTCGAACCGTTTAAGGCGTCTCTCTCGCATTAGAGTAGACAATCAATGACGGGAGATCGGGGCTCGAATCCGGGCCAGGTATACCGAGGGTATTGGCGTGTCTTGCTGTCAGTCCAGGCTATACGCATGTAAATTATAATTACGCTAATATGGTAGGTATGAGGATTGAGAAAGGAAGCATTTTAAAGATAATCTACCCGCATTAGCGTGTAAGGAGATTGGAAAGCAATTTATGGGAAAAATTCTTAGTAGGGATTTGAACCTCGATCTCCCCATCATCAGTGGGCCAGTTGGTGTAATTAGTGAGTACAATCTGAACGGGTAGTTAACTGGGGTGAAGGGTAAAAAAAACTACCCCATTAGTATAAATATTTAGATATTCCGGACGCTTTTTATGATGTGGGGGACAAAATAATAAATATAATAATAATAACAGTTGTATGTGACTTGTTCGCAGAGGCCTGGACGACCTGGCCAGCACCCAGTGCATCTCCCTGCTCAAGATGTTGGCCGAGGGTGGCAGGACGGTCGTCTGTTCTATCCACACCCCCAGCGCCCGTCTCTTCGCCATGTTTGACCACGTGTACATCGTGGCTGAGGGTCAGTGCGTGTTCCAAGGGGCGGGCAGCAACATCGTTCCGTTCCTCTCGTCGCTCGGGATGTGCTGCCCTACCCACTACAACCCTGCAGACTTCGGTAAGCACACTCCATCACAATCCTATGGTGTAATATTTTGGTAGGATAAAATACCTTCCAGGAAGGTAGAAGGAAGTCCTTTATGGAAGGCCTTCTTTCGTACCATAATCTTAATGTGTAGTAATATTTTGGTAGGATAAAATACTTTCCAGGAAGGTAGAAGGAAGTCCTTTATGGATGGCCTTATTTCTCACCATAATCTTAATGGGGACAGGAAAAAAGCGCACATGAAAATTCCGCACAGAAAAAACCCCACGGTTATAAATACTCACGGGACAAAAGCTCACACGGAAAAATACCCACAAGTAAAAATGCTCACGCGGAAAAATGCCCCCATGGAAAAATGCTCACACGGAAAAATGCCCCCATGGAAAAAATCCCACACGGAGAAATTCCCACAAGGAAAAATGCTCACACGGAAAGATGCACACAAAGAAAAATGCTCACACGGAAAAATGCCCCCATGGAAAAAATCCCACACGGAAAAATGCGCACAAGGAAAAATGCTCACACGGAAAAATGCACACAAGGAAAAATGCTCACACGGAAAAATGCACACAAGGAAAAATGCACACAAGGAAAAATGCTCACAAGGAAAAATTCTCACACGGAAAAATGCACACAAGGAAAAATGCTCACACGGAAAAATGCCCACAGGGAAAAAAGCCCACATGGAAAAATGCGCACAAGGATAAATGCCCACACGGAAAAATGCACACAAGGAAAAATGCTCACACGAAAAAATGCACACAAGGAAAAATGCACACAAGGAAAAATGCTCACAAGGAGAAATGCTCACACGGAAAAATGCTCACATGGAAAAATGCACACAAGGAAAAATGCTCACACGGAAAAATGCCCACATGGAAAAAAGCCCACATGGAAAAATGCGCACAAGGATAAATGCCCACACGAAAAATACACACACGAAAAATTCCCACAAGAAAAATTGCTCACATGGAAAAATGCCCACACGGAATAAAAAAACCACACGGAAAAATGCCCACATCAAAAAAAGTGCACAAGGATAAATGCCCACACGAAAAAAAATTATGGATCAAGGTTAATTTTTAACGGAATGCGAGTTTGATTGGGGTTTTGCTTTACTAACTCTTTAGTTTCCACTTGTAAAGTGCACGTTTGATTTATTCTTGTGCATTCATAGAGCTTGTATTAACACTTTTGGGTCTTTTTGTTAATTTAAAGTATTTAAATTGAAATTGTTAGTGTCATTTTATGGATACTTTTTTGACATATATTAAGCCATCGAAATCCTGTCCCTGGTAAAACAACATAACCAATGTTTACAACAAGTGCTTAGGGTTCAAATAAAATACAAAAATATATCAAAATAAAGTTATATTTAATGTTTATTATACAACTAAGTTGGATCTACATACTGGTGTAGTTCAGTAAGTAGGCTACTTATTACATAAAATAAAGATTATTACTCTAAAAAATTAAAACTGGATGTCGACATTTTAATACGAAGTGTTGACCCTTAGGGACCCAATATCAATATTTTACTTTCTCGCTACCTTACAGGTAGAGCAGGTATTGTGATCATAAAAAAATCGAACTCAAGATTTTGATGAATGTCGACGTCTCACGATCCTCTAAATCCAAAAATGTTGTTTTCGCAATCCCATCTATCTGTCCGTCCATCTGTCTGTCAGTATGCACCCCGGGCTAGAGCCTAAACTATTTTACCGATTGGGCTAAGAATCGGTATCTACGATTACCCCGAGGAAATTTTGGAATTGGATATCCAACTTTAAAATTAAGGGTAGTTTCCTTAAGAAAGAGAAAAAAAATCGATTTTTATCACAATTGGTTTTAACGATTTTGATTAAATTTCATTTCTAAACTTTGATCAATATTACAAACTAAATGGATGGCCTCTATTTTTCGTCAAAATTACTTAAAGGATTCCGGCTTGATGCATAAATTCTAATTGAGAAAAATTCTATTTCCTCAGAATCGGTTATAACGATTTTGATTAAAGTTCGAACCTAGTCGTTGATTAAGATTATAAACAAAATTGAGTTTTTCATTTTCCCGTGAAAATTACTTTTAAGGTTCCTTACAGAAGCAAAAATGTTTTATATCTCCGTAACTATTTGAGATACTAACTAACAATTTTAGTACTATTAAAAGTAAAAAACCTTTATTTGAAATATACTTTTATAAAATCAATAGTTTCTGATATATTGGCAAATATATCAATATAGTTTTGTGAGCTTTAGTTGTGAAGAGGTACTTAGTTCAAACGCAATCATTCTCTAATGTCGTAGGGTAAGCAAATAAATAAGTATCTCAAGAAGTTGATGTTTTTCCTTTAACCTCTTGGGTTAAGTGTTTGTACACGCTCCACTCCTGGATCCACCTCTGTTACAACAATTATTTCTCTCTCATTTTATACTAAATAGTCAATAATTACCAGACGTAGACACAAGGTTAACCCTCCCGACGAGGAGCTCCACACGACGCTAGACATGACAACCTTCACACGGAGCAGCGCCAGGAGAGAGGCCATCGCAGCAATTGGGTGCAGGAAAGTGCCAATTTTACGTCCGGGTCCTCATGAACGCAGCCGGTCTTTTCTCAAGGTAGGGTACCCGGCGATTGTCATCTCTAAGGCCCTTCTAACAAGATATTACAACCGGTGCACTTTCATGAAGGAGCTCAATAGCAGAGGTATACAATAATTGTCCGAGGAGAGCCAAGGTCGTCAACGGAGAAGAAAAAGCTTCCGTGCAGGAATGGACGGCAGGGAGAAGGGAATAAAGAAGTAAGGAAAGAGAGGGAAGGAAGAAAAGTAAGATAAGGGAGAAGAGTGAAGGAGAGAGAAGAAGGAAGAAAAAATGAAGTTAAAGGAAAAGTATAGGATGGGTTTGTCCTGCACGGAAGCCTCCCCTTTTAGTCGCCTCTTAAGACAAGCAGGGTTTATTGCGGGACTATTCTAAACCCCGTCCCACAGGGGGGTTTCGGTAAGATAAAAGACCTTCCAGAACGCGAAGGAAGTCAGTTCTGGAAGGCCTTCTTTCGTACCAGTAATCCTACTACCATAGTAACACTGTCCGACACCTTAGCTCAGTCGGTAGCGTGTCTGCCTACTGAACTAAGATTCCAGGGTTCGATTCCACGGCTGAAAAATGTATAACTGGTGCAAAGAGGGTTTCCTCTATCACAGTGATAAATTAACGACCAGAGTACTAGATGTTGTGTCTGTTCTTATACTCATATAAAATGGAATGCTAATGTGTTAAGGATTGACAAGTTTAAATTTAGAAGAATTGTACCAAGATTTGGGTGAAGGCAAAGGGGAAGGCAGGGGGGGGGGAGGAATTTAGAAATAAAAAAATATATCCTTTGAACCACCGACCTGGATTCCAACACCGATATCCTCGCCAATTGCAGTCCGGTCTATTGCGAGATGACCAGCCAAGAAGGTTGTACTGATATAATCAGCCGGTTAAAAAAAGTACAAAACATTATTATTATTATTATATAATTGTTTTTTGTATAATTCCAGTGTTGGAAGTGTCGAGTGGTGAGTATGGAAACCACATCGAGAAGATGGTGAACGCCGTGGACAATGGACGATGCTACCGTTGGGAGGATAAAGACGCCTCTTCTCAGACGCTGGGACTCCCCTTATACGGTCGACGTAAGTGACATCTAGATTGGTAGTACTGTTCGTATTGTGAGTAGCCGATCAATGTTCCACCTCAAATGGTAACAATGACAGTCTTCGAACAGACGATTGTTTGAGGTTTTAAAATGATGAAACCCCGTATACATTAGGCGAGCTGAGCCTGTAATGTAAAGTGTAATATAACGCTCGTCAGTTTGGACGTGGAACGAGCAAGAGGCGTAATAATGATCTCAGTTCGATTCAGTATTTACGAATTTGCATTGTATCTCAATTTAATCAACTATCTTAGCTCTATTAAATATCTGATAACAAAGAAACCTTACCCTTAAAGCGATTGGCCCTTTTCATTTGGCGTTGAAATGCAGAGTCATGGGAACAAACGGTTATCTTTAAGAATTTTTATTGTTTTGCGATTTTCTTTTCGGAAACGGTTTGTTCAAGAATAGAGGCCATGTTGATTAAACTATACTTTTTTATATACATACCTCCTCTATAATTTTAACAGTGATCAAATATCAATAATTTTGACATTTTTCAATGGAAAACTGCTGACTGCATAACAAAAAATAAGAAAATGTAACACCTAATAAACATTGAAACATTATCTTAGAATAGGTGTTACCAAATTACCATAAAAATTTTACTCATCCTCGAGAAAACTGATATTTCCAAACGTATGATTTTTCCGCAAAACCTGTACGGTACCTAGCACCATCTACGGTTTCCATGATCCATCTCTTCTTGTTGGCGCGGAAGAATACTTTGGTCGGCTGTGAAGCCATGCCATGACTTTCACCCTCCCACCCCCCATCCCACAAAATAGGTTTTTGGCTTGCACTCGACAGGGCCAAAGGTCTTAATAATGTGCAGTGGTGTTATACTAATTATAGCCATTTTTTTTTCTAAACTAAATCCTCGGCGATGGTGGCGTATAGTTTTATAAAAAAAAAACGGGCCGGTTAGATACTAATACGAGATTTAAAGTTCCAGCGCATTCGTGGACAGTACAAAAACTTTACCAGGATGTCTACCACAGACTTTGAGAATTTGCTGAATAACATAGAACAGAAAAAACTAATAGTTTTTCGTTTGATAACATCGTTTGCTTGTCCTACTAATGTGGTGATATCCTTCCAGGAATATTCCTTCAGATTCTTTATATAGTAGTTTTTATCCTCGCCTTCTTGGGGTCCCATTAAACACTATGGTTGTTTATAAGATTCTATCAATTGAAACACAGATTCCTCAGACCATTTATCCATGCTTGCGAGCACGCAACAAACACGTCCCAACTAGACTGACGAATCCCTTTGTGTTCCCGACAGCCGGCGGATCACCGCGAATGGCTCGTAGCGTGCAAGTAGTCTGCTCGCGGGCTCGTCCCAATTAGACGAATCTGTTACATTACAGGCTCAGCTCGCCTAATGTATACGGGGCTTACTAATACACCCACTTGGTTGGTCGCATGGTCTAAGGCGTCAATTCGCGCAATGGACTGGACTGACGATGTCAAGGAGACCGGGGCTCAAACCCTGGTAGGGTATACTGAGGGTGTTTTTTACTATTAGTTTTGCCACTATCCTTCTATTATTATTATTATTATTATTATTATTATTATTATTATTATTATTATTAGCACCGCGTCTTACTACCCGTTCGGGTTATACACACGCTAATTTGTAATGGTAGGGTGATTGTAAGATGAAATGGAGGACCTACAGTTTAACGTGGAATCCGAACCACGGTGGAGGCCTGTAATTCCCCACATTCACAAGATGTCTTATCAGAGGTGAAGGGAGGGTTTGGTAATCAGATAAATCTATGCCGGGACCCTCTCTCCCTCTAACCAAATGTAGATAAACTCCCTATGAATTCAATCTTACTAATCCTTTTAAAAAAATAGCGTAATCATTACATAAGTGTATAGACCTAAAAGTAATAAGACGCAGTGCTAAAAACAAATACTATGTATTATGAAAAAAAAGTGTTTTGCTATAAAAACTGCAAAAACAATTACCTACTTTAATATCTCTCTTCCCTCCACTCTACCTTAAAAAAGAGGAGTAACCTCCAGTTGAAAAAAAAAGGACTGTTTATTGATTTCAATGATTATTGTTTTCGCAGAGGAATTCCAAAGTGACCAGGATTACAAAGATAATAGTATTTATAACCTCAACGTTTCTGCGTGGGAGCAGTTTCAGATCTTAGCGTACAGGATGTTTCTACAATCTTGGAGGAACAAGGTGAGGAAAAAAAAAACTTCATTTGAGGATGTTTGAACCACGAATTTCATAGAATTTATTTCGTGATTATTCTTGTCTTTATAAAACATAAATAATAATTCTTCATATCTAATCATCCATAAATTTATAGAAAATACAACATTTAAAAACTGGATATTTGAAATAAACAAAAATAAATTAAAAATAATCATAATTATTCAATTCATTAATCAAGTCATACGCATTTATGATGATTACTCTAATGTGGTAGGAGAGGGGAAGAAAGCCTTTTAGAGGTAGTCTACCCGAATTTGCGTGGAACGAGAGTGGGAAAAGATTTTAGGAAAAACCACTCTCAGTAAACCCAACCGAAATTTTAACCCCCTATCTCCTCCCCCCTCCCCATTAATGAAGTAGTGAGATCATACGGTGAAAGTGCATCCACGTTTGCATAGAGGGAAAGTGAGAAACCACTTATGGGGAAAAAACATTTCTGTATTTCAAGCCGAGACTTGAACTCCAACCTTCCCGTCATCAGAAAACCCGACATGACTGATATATTGGCTACCAGCCTCGGTGGTGTAGTCAGTTAGCACTCTGGTTTCGTGTTGAGCTAGACTGCTGAGGACGGGGAGATCGAGGTTCGAATCTCGGTCGGGTGAAATGGGGTGGTTTTTCCAAAATTGTTTTCCACTCTCCCTCCACGCAAATGCTTGTTCACTTCCTCTATATATTCAATCTTCCCAATCCCTAGCCCATTAGAGTAACAATTAGTACTTAAGCATATAACTAGAACGGGTAGTAAGAGGTGGCGCTAGAAAAAAAACTAATCCTTTTGATAGATATTATCAGCAACTATCAAAACAACACAAATAATATGGTAAAATGTTATCAATGTTGACCACAGAAAATAAATATTTTATTTCCTTAACGTTCCTTCTTTCTAAAATTCTACTGTATACAATGTTTCAGCGGAATACCTAATTGCTATGGGTTAATTATTTATGCCGACTTAGAGAATATCGGGACTGCGCTTCCATTTCTCCCAAATGTGGTAAAGTACAATGTGCTGTCGCGTAAGAAAAACGTGATTACGGAATAGTAATAAAAAATAGTATATTATTTGGCATTTTCAAGAGGGTAATAATGTGCTGATCACCCAATGATTAAATTTATCTCACTACGTGCCTAAAAAGGTCATACATCTTTAACGGATTTTTATTTTTTTTAATCCCTGGTCGTAGTAAAAAAAATACGGAATAAACATGAGTATGGTTTTAAAAATGTTATTTTTGAGATGTAATGGTTTGAACCCTATAGGACAGAATTTCGAACTGTGAAATGTGTTACTATATTAAAGTCAACTTCGGTGGTCTTTGTGTAAAGTGCTCGCCTCATGACCCGGTAATCGTGGGTTCAAACTAGATTCCTCAATACCTCGATAATCTCGATTTTTTACTGGTATCGAAAGAATCGAGAATCTATCTTAATATAACGACTCTCAATACTTCTATTATTAAGTCTCAATGATAATATATAATAATAATATTTAGCACCGCGTCTTACTACCGGTTCGGGTTATACGCTTTAAGTACTAATTACTCTATTGGATTTGGAATTGGGAAGGTTGAATTATAGGAAGTGAACCCGCATTTACGTGGAGGGAGAGTGGAAAACCATTTAGTAAAAACCACCCCCAGTTCACCCGACCAAGATTCGAACCTCGATCTCACCGTCCTCAGCTGTAGAGCTCAACACGCCAAGCGCGTTAGCCAACTACGCCACCGAGGCGGGTTAAAGTCTCAATGAAAGTACTGGCAACTACGCTAAACAGCTCAATTCAGAATATGTTGTAATCGATTATCTCTAAAATTAGTTCAGTAGCCGTTAACTGATATGTATTTTGGTCCAATTAATGACCATATTATATGGGATTTAATTTTTTAACTTTTATTTTAGACAGTGGCTTATTACATTATACATTTAAAGATTATTATTTATATTTATTTTTTTGTGCTAAGAAGTTGAACAAATATGTTTCTACATGAGTTTTGAATCTTGGAAAAATAATGAAATAGGAAAGGTGTAAGAATTGAAATCAAGTATCTAAAAATCGAAGTTGAACTTAAAAATAAGAATCGAGAAAAAACAGGGGTCGTGACATCTCTATAAAGAACTCTGGAAGTTATGTGAAAAAAACTTTCCTGGAAAAAAAATAATTGGGAGATCTTTTCACTCTCGCTCATTGAAATTCTCGTGCTTTGATATAATTAGTCGGTTCAGAAAGTTCACGTTAAATACCTCAAATAAATACAGTTAAGAAAGGAAAGGTTTGTTCTGTTGTAGAACTTCATGTACCTGAACGCCTGCATGTACATCTTCCTCAGCTTCGTGATTGGAGGACTATTCTGGCAAATAGGGCATGATGGCTCCAAGTCACTGTTCAACTTTGGATTCTGTTACAACTGTAACGTAATATTCATGTTTGTTCCTCTACTTCCCGCCTTACTACAATGTGAGTTGTTTTTTTATATAAACATTTTGAAATTCGTTGCAATGGGGACAGGTAGCGTACTTTTGTAAGTGCGGAAATGAGCTTTCGAGCTACTAAAGTTTGATTCACACGCTCGCCGAAAAATAGAAAAAAAAATCTGCGCAGTAATTCACACACTTTAAGTTGACCCATGATGCATTGAAATGCTTTAAAACAGCTGGTTATCAATATATTTTATTTTCTAGTGGATAAACATATATTTTAGATCATTGTTACGATGCATGTTTTCAAATTATAACGCTGTGTCGTGGCAAAATCCAATACATCTCCCACAACGGCCAACGAAGCTGTCTGCTAGCTTCTGGCTGTAGAGCGCATGCGTTGACAAATGCGCATGCGCACTGATTTGAGATGGTCGGTTCTGAGATTTGATTGGTTCTCCTGTGCCTAACATCTCGAGCAGAGCGGATAAAGTAGATAATAGTTTAGCTTCAGCAAAACAGCTCGCGCCGATTAAGCGGAAATCTCGTGATTGGCTTAGAGCGCGTCACGTGACTACGTTTCTGTTCTACGCTAGTTTTTCGGCGAACGTGTGAATCCACTGTAACGCCATGGAGCAGAGATAATCAAAGTGAGGTCCGCGGAGCCCCAGGGGTCTCCGAGACTCGTTCAGGGTGACATACCTTTATATTTTTGAATATCTTATCGAAAATGTTATATAAAAAGGTAACTCTCTGGTAAATACTAAATACAATGGAGTTGCCTTCCTATATTAAATCCCGGTGGGAAAGCGAAGCCCAAAAAAGTGCCCACATCTTTGAGAAGAACATCTGGAAATTCACTTTTTATATTAGTTTTTTTCATCAGCAAGCACAAATCACTTTCAGAAAAAAGCACTGAAACATTTGACGCCTTTTTCAGTGGCTTATTTGTGCGAGCAAGCCTTTCTCTGCGCTTTATGGTATAAAACAAAAAGTGAAATAAAATCATCTTATTATTGTGAGACTTAAGGAAACGTTCACTAAAATTGTTACAGAGTCCAATGAAAATCACACAAGCAGTTCCATTCTTCACATAAAAAAATCAGTGGTTATAAATGTACAAATATAATACATACTTTAGTTTCTTTATCTTTTATTGTAATCCTTTTTTTTACATTTATTTAAAAAATTATGTCTAAAAATGTACTAACATAATGCCTACATTTATTTTATTTTCATTTATATTGTAATTATATTTACATTAAAAATAAATCATGACTAATATATCCCTATAATATACTATAAATTTATCATATTTAAAAAAATAATTTATCCTACATCAAGGGGTCCACTAATTATCTGTACCCTGGTTAGAGGGTCCACGTGACTAAAACGTTTGAGAACCACTGTCATAAAGTTGTTAAACATAAGATACTTTCAAAAACTCACACAAATATTATTGACTCTTTTTTTTTCAGATCCATCAGAACTAAAAATGTTAAAGAGAGAATACTTCAACAGGTGGTATAATCTAAACGCATATTTTCTTGCTATGACTATAACAAGACTACCCCAACAGGTTTGTAAATATTAGTTAATTATTTAAATGTAATATAAAAAAAAACTGCAAGTGTTGCTATACGCCACAATATTAGTTTTATTTTCGTTATTTCACCACACGCCTTAGATTAAATATGTATAGGTTCTCCACCAAACTTTCTCCTGGATACAGCCATAGTAGTGGTATTTTAACATAAACTTTTTAAATGAAGATGGAGATCACTATATCTTATCATTGTCAACAACTGTTTTTAGCCTGTGGCCTGGTCATTTTAGTAAAATTCTTCCATCTTCCTCTATCTCCCAAATTCTTCCTCCTTTAATCACTTGCATTCCTCTCTTCTCACTTGCACACTTTCTATTATCTGCTCGTCTCTCTCGCTGTCTTTCTCCTACATACTTAATTTCCATCATTTTGTTCGGCATCCTCTCTTTTTCCACCCTCAATACATGTCCATACCATCTCAATCTTGCTTCCTCTACTATCTCCTGTACTCCCTGTACTCCCACCCTTTCCCGGATAAACTCATTTATAACGCCGTTTCTCCTTCTAACAGCTAACATGGCTCACTTTCCTTGTCTTTCTTACACCCAATT
This sequence comes from Timema shepardi, assembly GCA_902151425.1. NCBI lineage: Eukaryota > Metazoa > Arthropoda > Insecta > Phasmatodea > Timematidae > Timema > Timema shepardi. The sequence continues at coordinate 5,866 of CABFVX010003442.1, read as the reverse complement.
TCCGTGTTTCTGTTGCATGTGTGACAATGGGTACAAAGTACACCCTGTACAACACTTACTATACGTACAATTTTTTCATTACCTCGTCTTACTACCTGTTCAGGCTATACGCATATATGATAATTATATTATTATTATTATTATTATTATTATTATTATTAGCACCGCGTCTTACTACCCGTTCGGGTTATACGCACTTACGCTAATGTGTAATGGTAGGGTGATTGCGAGATGAAATGAAGGACCTACAGTTTAACGTGGAATCCGAACCACGGTGGAGGCCTGGCATTCCCCACAATGATAATTATACTCTAGTGGATTAAGGATGAGCAAGGAAGCGTTTTAGAGGTGATCTACAAGAATTTGCATGAAAGGAGGATGGGAAACCATTTAGAGAAAACCACCCTCATTAGAACCGACCGGGATTCGAACTCTTATCTCTCCATCATCAGCAGGCCAGTCCAACACTAGGGTGACACCTTAAACCATTCTGGCACTGAAGTGGGTTGTATAAAATTAAACTGAACATATTTACTGAAGCAATGATCTTTTTTATTTCAACGCCGCGTCTTACTACCTGGTCAGGTTATAGCGCTTATGTACTAATTACACTAATGAATTAGGGATAAGGAAGGCTTAATATATATATATGAAATTCGGCCACATTTGCGTGGAGGGAGAGTGGAAAACCATTTAGGAAAAACACCTCTCAGTGTACACGACTGGGATCGAACCTTGATCTTCCCATCTTTGACACTCTAGTCTAACACGAGATTAGCACGTTAGATCACGCGGCCACTGAAGCGGGTAGTGTTTTATTTTATTTTGGTCAAAATTGTGTTTTTGTTTTTTCTGCTATAAAATTGAAATGAAATAAACTAACCTTGGCTTGCATTCTTTTCCACACCCACCTTAATGTTTTGCACTTCAACACAGATTGTCTTCGGTAGCATCTTCTGCGCCTTGGCGTACGTTATGACGGACCAGCCGCTGGAATTACATCGGTACTTGCAGTTCTGGCTGATTTGTCTCCTTGTAGGCGCAGTGTCTGACGCTATCGGGGTAGCCATCGGCTCTATTTTAAATGTGGTGGTACGTAATATATTTCCTTCTTTTATCTTTGTCGGGTTACACGCTTGTTTACTAGTTGATCTAGTATGTTAAGGGAAGGACTGTTGAATTTAGAAGAGGTGTACCCACATTTGAGTGGAGGGAGAGTGTTGAACCGTTTAGGAAAAACCACCCTCAGTACACTTTAGTTTTGAACCCACCTCCAGACGCATGCGTATGTACTCAAACTCTCTGAAAACTATGATCCACACTATTATCATATTACTCATGATTTCCCACGACAGCTACTTGTTATGCTAATAGTAACCTTGATAGTAAGTTTGTACTTTATTCCATGTACCCTTCCCCGTTCCCCTCGCCGTGGGTACAGAAAGTGAGCGTCAAATACCCCCCTCCCCCCAAACTTAAATCAAGTTGTCCTTGTTGTACTTTCAGAACTCGATGTTCGTGGGTCCATCCTTCTGCGTACCCTTGATGATCCTAGGGGCTTACGGCCTGGGTACGGGTTTAAAAGGGATCCCCCTGATGATCCGTATCGCCATGCACCTGAGCTACATACGCTACGGGTTAGAGGGCCTCGTCTTGTCCCTGTACGGCTACGACCGGGCGAGGTCCAACTGCCCCAAGGCGGAGGTATACTGCCACTTCAGCGACCCCCGGGTACTCCTCCAAGACATGGGCATGGAGAACTGCGAGTACTGGATCGACCTCATCGGGCTCGCCGTGTCCTTCGTCGTGGCCAAATCGGTAGCTTATGTGTTCCTGCGGTGGAGGTTGACCATGAAGAGGAGTTTTCCGATGATAACGCACATCGGCCGGTGTATCAAGATGTACTTCAACATCACGCATACTAGATGAACATCGGCAGGAATACGTGGGACATTGGGTTTCAAATCTTAAAGCGCTTGTTCTATTTCTCAAAAGTCAGCTCAAAAGCTGGCGTTACAGATATCCGTCAACTTAAGTTTCGTTCGAAAACGGAAGAGAACTCTGTAAATTTCAAACCATGACATTACGCCAAAGGCTGGCCAAGAAGACGGTCAGCCGGATCGGGGGCGAGAGACTTTTTATCGATGAAGAAACAGAGTCTTTGTTCCAGAAGATTACTAAGTTTGTGAGTGAATATGTGAAAAGTATGTTTAAAAATATACTCTTCTTTGTTTTAGTATTACTATCTTGACCAAAAGCTGTGATAAATGTCGAATATGTTTTAAAATATGTTATTCTTTGTAGTTTATTATCATATTGACCAAAAGCTGTGAAAAATGCTGAATACATTTTAAAATACTTCTTAGTTGTATCATAATATCTCAACCAAGAGATGAGAAAAGTGCTGAATACATTTTAAAATATGCTTTTCTTAATTTTAACTTATTGCCTTGACCAAAGGCTGTGAAAAATGCGAATAAATTTAAAAAAATATTATTCCTTGTTGTATCTTATTATTGACCAAAATATGTAAAAATCGCTTGATATGTTAAAAAAACAGCTATACTATTATTAGTGTTGTCTATTAGGAAACATACATGATCTACAGATAAGGTGTGAGCAAGCGCCTTTATATTAATTAGGGTTAGTTCTTTCCTTTTCCACTAATAAAAGAATTAATGAATGCCAAATTATTAACATATTTAATTATATATTGAAAAGTTTCCATATTAGGAAATTATTCTCTCCCAGTCTTCGCCAGAATTTTGGGATTCTGGTGAATAAGACTGCTATACAGTGGTATTTTGGTGGGAAAGGCCTTTATAAGATGGAATTCTGATGAGAAAGACCGTTACATAACATAACGTTGGTGAAGAAGGCCGTTATATAGTGGGGTTTTGGTGGGAAAGGCCGTTGCATAATGGAAGTAAGGCGAAGAAAGCCGTTATGAAGTGGGATTCTGGTGGGAAAGAACGTTATATAGTAGCAACTCTCTTTCGGAAAATCCATCGTTGGTAGGATTCACCCCATTCCCCCACAAAGGGTATGCAAACAATTTCTATTTTAAACCTCTACATAGCTTCCAAGTGGAACATTGGCAGAATTGTTTGGATATGTTTAGTCTAACGTGTTTTTTTTTAAATAATCTTTATTCACTCATTTGTACAGGAGTACGATTTGGAATCATTATTATTGTTTAGATTTATCCAAAGCAGATGTATTTAATCTAGTTTAAGCTTCTTGTAGCATTTAACAAATGAAAAAGTATTTTATATAGACCCAAATTTTTTTTTTACATTTTGATAATTATTATGTTTATGCAAAAAAATAATGTTTTATTAAGGCAATAAAAATAACTGTTATTTGAAACATTGTTAACATCTCATGTAGGCCTACATAACAAAAAATTGCTTACTAAGGATTTATATTTTAAACCAAATTATTTTTGATCAAGGGCGTAGAAAGGTGGTCAAAGGGTCTGTAACCAACCTTGAAATTTGATAAGTGGGTTACATATGATTATACATATAGTAAAATTTTCTAGTGGAACCCCCCCCCCTCCTATAAAAATTAGCTTTGCACACTCTTGATTTTGATTCTGTCTTTACAAATAAACAACATTGCTAGAAACAGTGCTAACATTAATGAACTAGTTCAATCTAAAAGATAGATGTGACAATTTATCACCTATCTCTAATAGATTATTAGGAGCAGTTGAGTTCGAACGATATAAAAGTAAATATTTGTAAGGGATGAGAAGCAAAAGAACTTTAAATGGTCAATCAAAAGTCGTTCTGGTTCATGCACAAAATGAACCAAGCTCAAAATTGGTTCCATTTTAAAAACAATTTGAACTCGCTCACTCAAAATTTCATCACGAAATTACTCAGTCCAAATGAACGGGTATATTTCCGAGCACTGATAAATAGAACATTATCATGTGCTTGTCTCTATAAATTTGAAGATATCAAAGGGGAGGTAAATAAATCTAGAGTGTTTCATGGTGGAAGGAACAACCCCCGCCCCCACACCCCTTTATAACAACCAGTTCTAATGCCACTACAATCAAGACATCTACTTTTGGCAAAATAATTTTCAAATATTTTCTTAAACCAACTTTTTAATCCTCAACAATCTTAATATTTGTTAATAATACTTTAATTATTTTTAGTGTTACTAAGAAACAAACTTATTTTATTTTCACCAAAAAAAGATTTTTTATATTTAAAAAAATAGTTCCTTTCACAACATATTATTTTAAAGAGAAAAAATATGTTTTTGAAATAGTTTAATAAGGCCTTCTATGACAAAATATTAACAAAAGTAAAACTGGTCAAAGACCAACATTAAGAAGGAAAAAAGGACGGAAAGGAAGTAAAACTGGTCATAGACCAAAATTAAGAAGGAAAAGGTGGAAATGAAACACACACAGCATAAAAAGGTAGACTCGACACGAAAAACAGATGCAGATGAAAATAACGATGTTTGTGACGTAACATCTTATTCGGAGAAAGAACTGTATCTGTATTACTCTGACATAAGATCACTGACGAGTCTCCACAAACTGTACAAGAGCTTGACCAAACTCGTCGTTATTGGTCAGCCGCTCACGTCTCTATCTGGTGTGGAGAAGTTGAACCATCTTAAAGAGCTCTGGGTTGTAGAGTGTCACATACAGGTCTGTGTTATTTCAGTACAATTTTTCTTAAAAAAATACTTATCTAACAGTTAGAAAATTTAAAACCCCGATTCTTATAGGAAACCCACTTTCAACCACCCACTCCAAGGCCTCAGCCTGCACTCGAACAATACCTAGCGTGTGGGCGCCTTCTGTTGGCGAAGCTAGTGCCAACTTCTGTGGGTAGAGGGGTGTCATGTGGTCAGCATGACAAACCCTTCAGCCGTCGATCTCAGTTTTCTATACCGCAGCCGTTAGTTTTCCTTCAATCAGCTCTTCGTTTGTCGACACGAGGTTGAGTAGACCCCGTTACAGAACCACTGCTTCACGGAAAAATCTTAAAAGTACCTGGGATCAAACCTGGGACCTCTGGATCTGTAGGAAAGTTACTAAAATTTGGCATTGAAAAGATTTGTTTAGTTTGAATTATTAATAAAAATGTATCAGAAGTTTCCAATAATAATTCTTTATGGTTTACTGTAAAGTTCCACGCCATTGTGGCAACATGAGTCTCAAGTTTTATAAATAACGGGCTTCCTAATAAAACCAGACTATACTAGATCTACTTTCATGGAATAATCGTTAAGTCATGTGATATTGAGCTGTATATAGGAATGCCATTGACGAGGAGATCGGGGTTCGGGTCCCGGTAGAGTGTATTAGTGGTTGGTTTTTTCATCAATGGTTTCCCACTCTCCTTCCAAGCAAATTGGGATACATTTTCTCTAATTTCAACCTTCCTCTTGCCTAGCATCTTAGATTAATTTGTTCGTATTCGTATTACCCGACGCGGTGTAAAAAAAAAACAGTCCAGTTCCTTTTTCTCAAGTTAACGATCCGAAGGATGGGTTTGATGTACATCTCATCCATCCAGAGCCGGCTGGTTAGTGTTACCTGCACCATCTGGTAGAAATACCGTGTACTAGGAGTGTTCAGGAAGTGTGGCGGTTACCCCGTTGTCTTCTGCACTGAGTTTCTATGAGCGAACGTGAAAGGGCCGATCCATTTTCCGTTCTAGGTTTCTTTTCAAGGCCTTAGCCAGGGGGAGGTTTGGGGGTTCAGCCCCCCCCCCCAAGTTTAATGAAAAAAACATATGGCTTTATTTATGTTATTATTAGCACCGCGTCTTACTACCCGTTCGGGTTATACGCACTTACGCTAATGTGTAATGGTAGGGTGATTGTGAGA
>CABFVX010003441.1:39686-85740 GCA_902151425.1 Timema shepardi | reverse complement strand
CTTTTATATAAAACTAATATACCAATATTTGATCTTTAAAATGTGGTCATTGATCACATATTATATTTTTAATATCATATATGGTTTGTTTTTGTGTGTATGTATATATATATATATACATATATATATATATATTATTTAAAAATAAAAATCCTAAACTGATTTCTAGCAATTGGCTTGATGAGTTCACTTTTTAAGAGTACCCTTAGGATATTTTTAATGCTTTTTATTTATCTCTGTTTATTTTTAGATTTAGTTGTTTATTTTTTATTACTATAAGGTTTATATAATGAAGGCACGAGAGCAACCGTCAGATTATTACATCCCCAACTAGGTGAGTTACAGATGTCTGTTCTCAGATGATTGAAAAACAATGCATTCAAAATACTAACTCTACTTGTGTTAATGGTTTCTTTTTAGCTAATTGATTCTTCTGTTTGTTTGGATTGATCAAGGTGTTCTCAAACTATGCACCACATTTCTATAGAGTGAGTGAACGTTTTGAGCTCACTATAATATTTGTTTTGACCTTTGTTTCATGAATGAATAACCTGACATGGCCACCGCCCCCCGGAGCATGGCCAGCACCAGGACTGAGGTCTGTGGGCTTAGGAGTGCGGAATTACACAAGGAGCTCAAGGCTAGGAACGTCTCCAGATGCCCCAGTAGGGATGTTGCGGTCCCTGCTGTTGGAGAGTAGTATTAAATCCAGCAACTCTAGTATTGTTGATATTAGCCATAAAGTTAGCAAGCGTCCTCAGGAAAATATTGAGAAAAGAAGATCTGATTCACTAGCGCAAGGCGGAGTTACTGAATTAATAAACTTCCCCGATGTTCTTTCTAGTATTCTGACTAATCCTGCCACCTCTTAAACTCATGGTAAGGTGGGTGATTGAATTTGCTGCCTGTTTGTGATGGATAATCTTGCTCTGGATTATTTAACTTTCCGTTAGAAGCTAAGGGACTTCAAAACATAGACTTATGGGGAATGTCTATTTCCTTACTCTGGGTATTGGGAAAACTTCATGGTTTTTGGCACGTTTATTTTCAAAATGTTTACTATTAGGTCCTTCCTGGACTGCTGTGAAAGGTTGCATCCTTAAGTAATTAGTCTGCGAGAGAGAGAAAGAGAAACTATGCAAGGAATATGTCCGGTGTTTTCAACTTCCACGTGAGTCTTTTAGGCTATTCTTTATCGCTATTTCAGAATACACTGAGATACTAAACCTCAACCTTGCTGAGGAGGAAGTAGCTGAACTTATTTGAGAGAATGTGTCCCCATTAACAAGAAGACATTTTGTATTTTCTAATAAGCATCCTACCTTGTCCCAACATTATTCCTTGACGTCAAGTATTGAAGGGTCGCTATTGGCGGAGAAATAACACCTGGAAGCATTCCAGGGGAGTGCATCTAGTAACTTAAACCAAACAAAGGCTACTCCGTCATCTGAAGTAGCTAGGCCTAGTTATTACGCCCCATCTAGCTCCCAGTAGGCCTTGGTGTAATAAAATCTTGAATATTTCTGTACTTATTCCGGGTCCGATGTTTTCGTTGTCTCCAGTTAGGACATTTTCAGAAAGTGTCTGTTGGGGAAACTCGTAAAGCTTAGAGTTGATAAGAGAACCGTTGCGAGTAAGTTTGAGAAGTGTATTATTCCCCTTTCCCCTGTTGTCCAGTTCACGATTAGGTTGAACCCCGGACTCACATAACTAGATACAGGTTCATGTGGATCTTTTATTAATGCTGACTGTTTAAATAGTTTATTAGACAATGTTAAATTTTATATTGAAACGGTAAATGCCAAGCCATTTGTTGTAGGTGATGATAATATATTAGTTGTTCAAAAGAAGGTAAATCTGTTCATTGAAATTATGGGATTTTCTTGGAAAAGGAGTTTGTTTTGTATTACCTCCCTAACCTATGATGTTATTTTGGGAAATAATTTTTATTGGAAACTGGGGCCACCATTAATCTGGCGCATAGAGAATTAACATTTGAATCCTACCCTAAGATTAAAGTTCCATTGTGAATTTCTCATACTATCCCAACCACGTGCTTCTATGGTAATCGCATTAAAGCGAAAAATTGTGTTATTTAGTGGTTCCCTGACCAGGTCAGGAGCTCTGATATTCTTCCCTATAAGATTGTAGCTGAAGACAACGTTCCCGTGATTTCTGGTCCGTACTATTGTGCCCCCACAAAAATGTAGATTTTATGAGGGTTGATTAATGATTTAAAATCTAAAGTAGTCATTCCCCCCTCAAATTCTCCATACGCTAATCCAGCGTTTATAATCTCTAAGAAATGTGGAAGATTTATATAAATTGTAGACTATCGGAAGATAATTAAGAAAATCCATTTCGATCCTTACCCTATGCCAAATATCGAGTCCAACTTTCAGAATTTAGGATGGGCTATGGTATTCATTTTGATTTACCTCAATGCCAGTTTTATACAATATGCCGTGGGGGAGTCTTCGAAAAATTATTCTCCCTTCGTTACTTCTTGGAGTCAATATGAGTTCAACCGCGTCCCCTTTGGTTATAATCTTTGTGAACAAGAATTGAGACACGTCTTAGATCACGTCATTTCGGACATTAAACTCAAGTATGTGTTCAATTACTTGGATGATATATGTGTAGTTAGTGGCTATTGAATACCATATACCGCATTTAGAGGAAGTGTTGTGTCGTCTGTGGAGTGTAGGTTTTTATTCTTAATCCCGATAAAGTGACATGGACTAAACCATCGATCAAATACCTAGGATATGTGATTTCTTCGATAAACCTTCTCATTGATCCCGAACGCTTCTGTCCTATTGTGGAATATCCCCAACCCAAGAAATTAAAAGGTGTTATGTTATTAATTGGGATGTGTGCATACTACGCCAGATTTATTTCCTTCTTCTCTGAAATAGCTACGCCTCTTAACCCCCCCCCACCCCCAAATATAAGGGTGCTGTTTACTGTTGTGGTGAGGAACAGGCTCGGGCATTTGACCTTTTAAAAATTACCTCTTTTCCCCCGAAGTATTATACATGCCTGATTTTTCGATTCCCTTGCTCATTCATGTAGATGCTTCTTTTGTGGCTCTGGGTGGTGTTCTATCTCAGAGGACGTTGGAGGGTGTCCGGCCTGTTGCTTTCACCAGTAGGACACTCACCGACAATGAAAGGAAGTATAATCCCTACGAGAAAAAAATGTCTTGCCTGTAATAATTGCATAGAGAATCTTTCTGATTACCTATATCAGAGATAATTCGAGATTTACAGTGACAACATGACACTTGCGTGGATGTGGAAGCATCCCAAGCAATTAGGTAAGGTGGGAAGGTGGGTTTCAAGACTGTCTAGATTTAAATTTTCAACCCATCACATTTCTGGGAAGCACAATTTGACTGCGCATGCTTTATCCCATATTGAAGAAGATTGTGGTCCCATAATTTCCAAGGCGGTAACGCCAGCATCCTGTGTGGTTAGGTCTATTCCTGAATCCTTTGTTTCCATCAGGGATAATCATGGTAGTGACCCCTGGTGTATTGACCTCAAGGAGAGGATTCTGAAAGGAGGGAGTGTAGGTATATATTCGGTTGTTAAATATCTTCTTATTGTGTCAAATTCTAATCGAAAACGTAAGAAAATTAATTTGCCCATGTCTGTACGCCCCATGTTGTTAAGGTACTTTCATCATTATTCTGAGACTGGTGGTAATCTACGCGTGTTTAAAACCTACAGGAAAGTTTCTAGAGGGTTATTCTGGCCTGGGATGTGTAAATACGTTAAAGAGTGGTTTAGACACCGTAAGGATTGTCAGAAAGCTAAGCCCACCCAAACCTCTAGAGTTGAGTGTCATTTTGCAGATGTAGCCTAACGTCCCTAGGATAAGGTGTTCATCGATTATGTTGGACCCATCACCCGTTCATCTTTAGGTAACTCCTCTATTCTTATATTAGTTGACGCCTTTTCAATGTTTGTAAAATTCATTAATCATCGTAACATGAAGGCGTATTCTACTGTCAACGTCCTTTCTAGGGGTTTTCAGGTGATTTTAGGAGCCCCTCATGTTATTGTAAGAGACAATGGTCCCTGCATTAGGTCTATCACATTTAAGGACATGTGCTTCGGTTGGGGCATCAAGCTTGTCACCACGAGCCCCTATCATCTTGGGACAAATAATTTTGAACGTTTTAACCGATACCTGGAGATTGCTCTGACGAAGTTCCAAAGTCAGGCGAAAAATATATGAGACCAAGAGTTAGATATTTTTAATTTGGCCTTCAACTCAGCCTTCCACGAATCTACTGGATTATCGTCATCATCTGATTTCTTAGATTGGGAGTTGAATCACCTTAATCTTGATATTTGGGATATAAGTTCATTGTTAGAAGACATTGATGTTGTCTCTCATGAAGATAGGGACAGACATGCTCATGATCACCTGAGGAGTGCATCGAAGAGGGTGGTTAGCGCATATAATAGAGGAAGATGTATTAGGTATTAGGTGATTATAACCTATGTAAAGAGTTTCCTTTGAGCTCCGCGGTAACCAAAGATCTGAAAAGCTGTGTCCTAGATGTGGTAGCCCGTGGATGGTAGGAAAGCTTTTAACTTCTGTTACGTTCCTCCTCGAGAATATTGACGACACTACCATGACTAAAAATATTATAGAGATGTGTTATGAAGAGGGAATTAGGGTTATTGATAATTACACTAGTCTAGGCCAATAGAGGAATAGGATATTAGTATTGTGATATTTGCATTATCCTACAGCTGTGCGACGAGGGAATTGTAATAGAATTATGTACATTACCAAATTAAATTTCAACTATATGATTTTCTTTTTGTCACCTCGATTTATTTGTCATTTATGTTATACGCATAAGCACCAACAAAGTTTATTTTTTAAGAATGAAGGTTGAATTTAGAGGGAATATACCCACATTTACATATAAAAAAGTTATAGGGAGCTTGAAAAATGGATTTCTATAATTTTTGAGAATCAGTCATATCTCAAAAAGTATCTAGATTACAATTATGCATACGGACTTCAAGTAACGGTTTTAAGCAATTGGTAAAAATAATTACAAAGAGATGTGTAGCTGGGAGGAACAATCATAAAAAATTACAAAATTGTATTAATATAATCAATTAACACAAAATGTGAACTCTTTGTTGTTGATGTTTTTTTAAACAAGACAAACAAAATGTCATTTTTATGTGGCAACAAATCTTTAACAAATTGTTTATAAATTTCAATTTTTATATATTTTAACGATGAATAAAATTGTACGTATTTTTAAAGATTGGAAGAGAATTAAAGATTTGGATTCTATAAACATATAATTCAACCTATACATAATAATAAATTAAATCTTATTCCTTATTCTTTTGTTTCCTTCTCCATATTTGATTTTTAGTCTTCTATAAGGACATGTTTCGATGCTGTGTTTCACCATCTTCAGGTCTGAGGAAACCTATTTGTTGTGAGATATTGTTTGGATATAAATAAAATTGTAAGTCTAATAAAGTTTATTATTGGAAATGTAAACATTAAAGCGAAATTAGAAGATAGTATACGAAATGTTAAATAAATATTCACTTAAACTAAAAATCTTAAAATTACCTTATTTATGATGACGATGATTTGTTTAAAATATATATTGGTGGAAGATTTGTGAAATTTCAATTTATTATAACGTATGAAACAGTTTGTGTGCTTATCAACAATAAGTGTTAAGCTACCAATAGAATAAATAAAATAAGTTCCCTTCTCCATATTTGATTTTTAGTCTTCTATAAGGACATGTTTCGATGCTGTGTTTCACCATCTTCAGGTCTGAGGAAACCCAATTTATAGTGAAATATTGTTTAGGTATATATAAAATTGTAAGTCTAATAAAGCTTAACAATAGAAATGTAAGCAGTAAAACGAAACTAGAAGATAGTATACGAAATAATAAACAAATAATAACTTAAATTAACAAGCTTAAAATTACCTTATTTATGATGACGATGATTTGTTTAAAATATATATTGGTGGAAGATTTGTGGAATTTCAATTTATTATAACGTATGAAACAGTTTGTGTGCTTATCAACAATAAGTGTTAAGCTACCAATAGAATAAATAAAATAAGTAAAATAAAACAATTGATGAATGAGATATTGTTGCTAGTATAACATAAAGGTTAATTTATATGATGATTATAGATAGGTAAATAATTGTTGATTTTATCAAAAGATTTGTATATAAACTTAAATGAGGTATATGAATCTACAGTATTAATATTCTTGATTACGGTGGGAATAAGCTCGAGTTGTTGGAATTAGGATTACTTTTTATTTTGACGGGTTGAAGTAAAATTCTAATTGTGTTAATAAGAGATTGATTTTTAAAATTAGTTTGCTCATTTAAAATGTTGTTGCTGTTCAGAATGGCCGTTTGAATGTATAGTTTTTCCTCAATGCCCATAATCCAATCTCAACTCTAAAAATCAGAAGTTTTATCTCTAAATTGACATGTGAATGTAAGGCCGTGTATATTGACGGACCGGAACACATCTTTGAATTCGATATGCTGAACATATTAGTGATTTTAAATATATTTGAAAATCAAAATTAGCCAAACATTTAAAACTTACCGGGTATCAATTAACACCAATTAATAGCTGATTGAAACTTTAATAATCCATTTCAAAAAGTATGAATTTGATATAAAGGAAAACTACACATACAAGCAGCCATTATGAACAACAACATCATTTTAATAGAGCAACAACAAAGAACAAGGTTATTTAACTCTGAGTCATAGAATATTATCCGGCAACCTGCTAGCTCACGCCAACTGTCCTGCTAAATTAGCAGTCAAACACACTAAAATGTACAGATTTATGATTAAATTATTCGAGCTTAATTTTAAAGTTTTTATCAAATAGTCGGCTAGTAATTTTTCGAAAATAGTCTAAGTTTTGAGTTGTCAGAATGCCCTAATTATTATTAATTTAATGATAAAATTTAAAAAATGTATAAAAAATATGTAACAATAATACGGGCCATCTTCTATGCAAGTTTGGTCAGCCTTTTATTGGAGGCCAAATGTGTACGTGCAGGCCTCGTGTGGCCCACCGGTTTCAGACCTCTAGTTTAGAGGAAGTTGTAAGTAATGTCGAGTCTTTTACCCTTGAAATAACATTGGATAAGTGATTGGTTGAAGTGTGCTTTGTGTGGTGCTTTAATTTTTGTTAGTTTCGTAATTCGTACGACGACTTGTGTAATGTAAGCTATTATGAGGATGGCGACAGCTAAGAGACAATTTATGCAAATACACTCTCAAAACACCCGTCCGGATTTCTGGCTCGAAACGACCCATCATCGGCAAACCAAGCTAAACGATTATACCGACTGTTTTGCGTGTCCATCGATATGTGCCAGGATAATAGTTCACTCTATATTTAGGGTTTAGATTAAATAAAAATAAATAGAAGATTAAAATGCTGAGATCAAGACATCGTATGAAAAGTAATGTTAATTTTAATAATTATTACAATTGAACTAAATCAATAAAGTTTTGGTTTAATTTCAAAATATTATATTTGATTCATCTAACGTCTGGATTACAAACCTCCAACAATAAAATTATTCTTACAATCGACCCAATAATGTACGTTCGTTTCCAGGGAAATGACTTAGGAGGTACTAAGATTTTCTGATTAAAAACGTAATATTTTCAATATGAGCCTGACCAAAATATCAGTTTTCTTCCTCCTGGGCTTTATAAGTTCCAAGTAGTTTAAGGAACTGGCTAGAACTGCCAGTAACTACACGACCGACCATCAACATGTCGAGTTTGGTAAACTACAATGTGAGACAGTTGCTTACTGTATATGTTCTTAGTTATTTGGGATTTGGTCCAATACATTTGAGAAAACCTGTATATAAATATCAACAGACAAGCTGAAAATCATTGTAATTACATCACTACAAGTATTATAGGGATCACAGTTCACTTAATTTACATTAGAAGAAAAATAATACAATAAATGCGAAGTATTTGAGGTTGGGACCTATAGCTTATTACACTAATATGCTTATTACACTAATACTATAAAATTTAGATAACCAAGTTTCGTCTCGTGCTCAGAATTATTTTTACTCATAATATAATACTGAGTATTGAGTCTACATATGTGATGTGCGTGGATATTCTTTAGAATTTCACATTAATATTAAATTCTTGTATCGCATAGTTGGCTGCATAACAGTCCTACCAAGTGTCAGGTGACTCAAGTATGATCGCTCGCATAGTATTTTTGTATGTACTGAAAAATGTTAAAATTGTTAAATTAGCTATTAAGAGGTGGGTACTTGAGATTATAAAGAACTATTCTATAAAATAAAATACAGTGAACTCAAAAATCTGTTACTTGTGATCAACTGTGATAGAGTGTTCTAAAATACGTAACCATCCACCCCCTCCTGAATGACTCCGGTGGAAAGTAAAATGGTTATTATTCTGTTTTTTTAAAAAGCAACGGTGTATTATCATCGTTATAAATTAGTTATAACAACTTACTCTAGTGAATATATATTTTTAATATGGACTAAAACAAATTTTGACTGTCAGAAGTCAGCGTGAACTCTCAGTCAGCACCAAAGAAGCCATGGAGCTGCTGTATTGTCCCCAATAGTCAGTTGAGTCCTGAGAAACAGGTCTCGTACCTTTTTTGATTTTAATATGATATTTTATTTTTAATGTAAATAAATTATTAATGAATATATAGAGTTGGTCAAACAAGCCTATATATTTCAGTCGTCTTTTTAACAATAGCTTATAGCAGCATAAAGAATGGATATGATAGAACAGTGATATTTTACTTTATGATAACATCTATAATTTTGGCATAATTTGACAGAAAGTATAGAAAAATCCTCTTTTTTTTTCGCGAGAATGTAAAACTAAAATATTCATCGTTATCTCGAGGTCAAAAAACTATTACTCATTACAATGTTACCTCTTTATTTTTATGAAAATAGTTTTACAATTATACAGATCTTGTATTTTCTGAAATATTCGTGAATCTGGATATATATAATAATGACCGCACCTCCCCTCTGTGACTTGTGAGTGAATCCTGTACAACTCCAATTATTGATACTTGTCAAATATGGTAGCAAATACACATACTACTTTACATTAGTTAGAACTTTAGTTAATATAGGTGAATGCATAGTTGTTGTTAACCAATAATAAACTTTGTTCTAAATGACATATATCAGCCAATACATTCAAATAAAACTTGAAGGACCTTGAAGAACGGTCCTTAACATATCGTATAACTATTGGCTTTAAATTGTCTAGAGCCTTATAAAAAGATCGATTAGAGTCAGAAAAACAATTTAGTTCAATTTTGTGTTTAAAAGGCTTATTTGATATTTACAATTTTTAGATTTTTTAAGGAGGGAGAGCTTCTATTGTAAAAACTTTGGAGACTGCTCTACTTGAGGGTGAAGGGACACACATTATTAAGTTTTAAATAGCGATTCAAATAATATAAAAATATTCTGGTACTCTCAGCATAGTTTAATTTTAATTATTTAATACATGTATTAATATATATATATATATTTATATATTAACTAGATCAACTTAAAGACAACAATAATATGTATCTGGGAAACCACTATAATAATAAATTGAAATACATCATGTTTCTTGGCAACAAATACTAATCATCGCTTGTTATAAAAAAGAAAGAGTTTGCTTAATGAAGCTAAGATTTGTAAGGAATATAAACGACAATATTATACCCGATAGTCTAATATAATATTATACACGACATTACGGGAGCCTCACATACGAGGATAAAAGGATACTAAGGGATATAATCACCCAAGATACTATGCCATCTAATCAAGGTATTCAACGATAAATACATGAATTTTATGTAGGAAACTCACAAATGTGTATCTATTTATTATATTGATATTTTAAAATGAAGTTTATTAAGGTAAACTGAAACAGAACTTTCCTGGAAGTATCAATTGCTAATACTCGGCCATCATTACAACTACAAGGATTACAACTGTTAGTGTTTGTTTCATATGAATAGAGATAAAGCTATGGGTTCTCTACCAGCCGTTATTAGTACTAAGTAAATAACTAGATAAATAATTTATACCACTTTATATTAAGTGACCTGGTAGAGCTTTATCTTTCCAAATCAAATTAATAGGGTTTTAATCCCTCTCGGTTTATGCGTATTTATTAAAACTTGATGGATTCTAAGATAAGCCCTGAGGTGTGTGATGCAGGGTTTAATTCAAGAGAAAATCAAAAAATAGGAATTTACAATAAGATCCAGTTAATTTAATGAAGTTCGAGGACCTTTTATAATCCGGTGTCGACCTAAATTTTAAGGTAATGTACCCTGACATTTTTGGAAAGACCACAATTATAAATTACGAATATTCTATAAAAAATCAAATGAGATAAAGAAAAAGAAAATGACCGTCTCCAAAATTCCAAGTGACAATAATTCAATTTACAAAAACAAATATATAAAGGGGTGGATCGATGGGCTGAGTAATTTACTCTCATCCGAAAAAAATTATAATTAAAGCAACAATTATAAATTCAAAACTATCTCCTTGGACGAAATTATTAAAATTACAGTTAAATATTCATATGACAAAGAAATTTCTATAAATTTCAATTAACTTTTAAAAACCAGTCATAAATTAATTACAAAGTTCCCTAACACTTAATATTTGATCAGTGATAGTAAATCCTTGGCGATGTTTCAGACTTTTCCAAAATTGAAAATAAATGAATACTGAAATAAAAATATTTAGAATGGTGGCTTGGAAAAATGGATGAATTTCCCTGTACAGAATATTTTGACGAGTTAAAAACTTCATCGTGTCTTCATTAGAATTGGGAAATGGATTCATAAAATTAATATAAATTGGAACATAGTTGAAATTAGGAATGTAATATAAATTCCAAAGATCAACTAGAGTAAGATATGGACCTTAGATTGAGCAGGAAATTGATTGAAATTAGGAAATATACTATATATTCATCCTAATATGAAAGAGTTAAGAACACATTCAAATAATACAATTCATATATATAAAACACATTAAAATAATATAATTTAAACTCAACAGCTTAAGTCAAGTGTGAACATTGGTGTAAACAGACAGATTGTATAAGTGTTAGAATAGTAGAAATTTATGAATTAACAATAATAAGATGATGTAAAATTATAGGTCAATCTGAATTGAAATAAGTTGAATTCTATTCTTATCTAATTTAATGCCCTTGTTCCTTTTTCTTTAAATGCTGGCACATTCTAGCCAAGGTTCATGACATATTTCGGCGTTTTACGTCGACGCCTTCATCAGGACAGTTAACGACTCATAATGTGAGTCCTTCAGCTGTGAAGAACAAATTTCAAGTTCAGTTTTGTTATAATTAATCAGGTGCTATCTAGCGTGTCACAATAGAGGAAGGTATATTATTTTGTGCAATTATATTCACCAAAATAAAACGACTTCATAAAAATCCCTAAGAATAATCGATTTATTCCATGATTTAATTTACAAGTTGTAGTGAAAATAATAACTTTTACCTGTGAAGTTTTACATGAATTACTATTGACATAAGTAAATAAAATAGATGTTAAGTGCACTTCAAGAACTTTCGCTCACTTTATCTTAAAATATACATTTATTAATTTACTAAAAATTCGTAAGATTTGTGAAATGTATAATAGGTCTATCTATACATTGTTGTAACAACTTCTTGCCAAAGATAATAAATGAAAAAATATACATTTCATATCTATGGAATTAGGAACTAGGAACACTGTTACAAAAAATTTCCACCAAAGAGCATTTGAATCAAAATCATTTTCAGACTTGAATTAAAAGTATATATATATATATATATGAATGACCACAATTATAAATTACGAGCATTCTACAAAACAATCAAATGAGATAAAGAAAAAGAAAATTACCTCCTTCGGAATAACTTGTAACAATAATTCAATCTCCAAAACCAATATATAAAGGGGTGGTTCGAAAGATTGAGTAGTCTACCCTCGTCCGAAAAAAAAAACAATTCAGGCAACAACTCTAAATTCAAAACTATCTCCATCGAAGAAAATATTAAAATTACAGTTAAATATTCAGATTACAGAGAAATTTCTATAAATTTTGACCAATATTCGAAAACCAGTCCTAAATTAATTACAAAGTTACCTAACACTTACTATTTGATCAGTGAAAGTAAATCATTGGCGATGTTTCAGTCTTTTCCAAAATTGTAAATAAATGAATTAATACCGAAATAAAAATATTTAGATTGGTGGTCTGAAAAAATGTATGAATTTCCCTGTACATAATATTTTGACGAGTTAAAAACTACATCGTGTCTTCATGAGATTTTATAATCTACCAAAAGGTATATTGACAGCAATCAATATTTACTAGTAAGAGTAATTGATATCAAAAAATTATCACCATTTATCCAATTTACACTAAACCGAAGTTTGTAAAGTATTTTCAACCAATTATGTAAGTTACGTCATTACAGTCATGTTTCAAAATAATACTAGTGTTTGTACATTGTTTATTGTTAGATCAGTACCATTAGTCTCTACTTCATGTTTCAGTCCTCTATGCTATCTCTTTGGATAGTGNAATTATGTAAGTTACGTCATTACAGTCATGTTTCAAAATAATACTAGTGTTTGTACATTGTTTATTGTTAGATCAGTACCATTAGTCTCTACTTCATGTTTCAGTCCTCTATGCTATCTCTTTGGATAGTGCTCCTTTATCTGGGTTCTCTATGACTCGAAGTTAGTTAATTATTGTTTTGTTAGTGATTTGAATGTTTTGTTGTTGAGGTTTAGACTGTTTTTTGCTCTTTTCTTATATTTTCTTAACTCCTTCCACCTTCATTAACCTTTACTCACTCTTGGAGGCAACAAGAACCTACCTGCGTTGTATCGTTGTCTTGACCGTGAACATTGGACACTTATAATTACTGTGGCTAGCTTGACACACAGTGCAGTGACCTTGATTTGAGTTAACGTAAATTTTTCTTCTCACTCAAACAGTTGACTTCAGTGATCCTTCCATCCTCCTGTTTGTTTTTATATGTCTAGTAATCACGCTAGTTAACAATGTTAGATCTTGATTAGCAGATGACAGTGCTTTGCATTGATTTTCAAGAAATTCCAAAAGTTGATCAAAATTTGGTAATTTGTTATCTGTGTGTGCAAGTTCAATCATCAGTCGTGTCCTTATATTTAAATTGTTGTTCAGTGTCAAGTTTAATAAGATAAAACTCCACTCAAAAAAATGGAAACTTTAACACATTTAGTGCACCCAAGTTCTCTTTGAATGTGTCCACTAACGCCCTCAATTTCTGTGGCGACCTTGAGATTAGACCCGGAAAACGCATTATCATCTCAAAATGTGTAGTAGCTATTGACCTCACATCTTGGTAAAGTTCTGTAAGAGTCGCCCAGGCTAACGGGTAGTTCTCCTCTGACACCGGTAACCATTTTAATAAACTTAGCGGCTCACCAGATAATGTCAAAAGATATTGAGATCTTTCCACTGGTGTTATCGTTTTGTTCGTATGAACGAGAGAGACGTACAAGTCATTAAATGTGGTCCAGTCAGTGTTCATACCACTAAATGTGGGCAGTTGCAACTTTGTAAATTTTCCGACAATACCATTACTGGAGATTCATTATCGTTTCCGACGTGGATGAAGGCTTAGTAATCCGTGAATAAATCTCCTGAACCTGGTAGTAGGTAATGTTAAAGTCTTCAATCAGCGTGTCATGTTCTTCAACATCAAAGTCCCTCTTAAATTTTCTTGCCGCGACTCCTAGCTCTAGGTGAGTTTCTTCAAAATATCTCCTTTAAATGTTCCAAGTCTAAACAATGTGCCTTAAATAGCTCTACTTTGGTAATGTCATTTTTAACTTGTTCTGACAGCTTGTTAAGTCTGTTAATTCGGCCAGTTAACACCTTAAACCTAGCTACGAGCTATGCATAAGACATGATGATAGCAAATTAACACAAATTGATTGTAACAAACGGGAACTAAACATAAAAACGTAAGCAAAAAGACTAGCTACAAACATAAACAAACAGTCAAAACACGCCATCGATTATATCTCGACTCTCAAACAATATCGAACTGACGACACTCGATCACTTATATACAATGCACAATCGATATGGCAGCGACTGATTGGTAACTCAAACGATATATCGAGGTAATGGTGTCACTAATCCAACTGACACAGCATGGCCAAAATATGACGTGAACAAAGGTTACAAGAAATAACCACAAAAAAAAAAATTTGCTCTATCCACCCTAACACACAGAAATAGCAAGAAACCCTGAAACACGTATCCTTGGCCCGGATGGACCAGAATTATGAAGCGTAAATCACAAGAACTGAAATCTAAAAACCTCTTTAGGACCAGTGTTACGAACACGGACAAATGGACTGTATGGGGGAATGGGAATGGATAGAGGCAATCCCCCTTCACTTTATGTTGTCTGATTGGTATTGTCTTGGAGCAGTCAATTTCATTAACACATGGACACAAATAACTGAGATTGGACCGCTTCCAGGTGAAAGTTCACGGAACCTATAACCATCAATTATGGGTCTATAAAGTCTCAGCGCACGACTCACTAAATCGGCAGAAGAAAAAGACTCCAGCGACACTTGGCGGGAAAACAATAGACCTAAAGGGGTCCAGGTAAGTTCATGTTGCCTCCAAGAGTGAGGAAAGGTTAATGAAGGTGGAAGGAGTCAAGAAAATATAAGAAAAGAGCTAAAAACAGTCTAAACCTCAACTACAAAACAATCAAATCACAAGACAAACAAAAACTAATTTACTGGAATAGAGAACCTAGATAAAGGAGCACTATCCAAAGAGATAGCATAGAGGACTGAATCATGAAGTAGATGCTAATGGTACTGATCTAACAATAAACAATACACAAACACTCAAAATAATATTGTAACTTCCTTTTAAGACCTTAAAACTGAATCATTTGGATTATGAATTATTTTGTAGTCAAATAGTTAGAAAAAAAATTTTTTAGTAAAGATAATATTTTGTGAACAATAATGAAGTGATAATTATCTTCTCATACCAACACAACCTGTTACATTACCGCATACCTTTAGGAACTCTACCCCAATAATTAGGCATGTTCTTTCAGGATCCATCATAGGATCTAGTTTTCTTTTCTCAGAACAAGGACCGTGAAGCATCATGGTGATTCTCTAACAGGTAAGTCACCATGGTAATTCATTTAATCTCGTCCCGGTTACACTAGAAATTACAGAAGTACCAACGTAAGCATCCTAACACGGATACCCTAGAGGTGGAGCCTCACCTGGGTGTTTTACCGATTGAGCGGCACGTGATGGTAGAGAGTGGGGTATTTTTACTACAAGATAGATGGGTAGAATAAGTGTATAAAATGCTCATCAATAATTGAATTTATTTTGATATAGGAGATATTTATCTAACTCTCGAGCTAACTTTACGAGTACGCCAGATCTACCTGAATATTGTAAAATCCAAAGTAGTGGTCTTTATCGCTTAGGCTTATGTTAAGATTTAACGAATATATTATCATGACATTGTAAGATTTGGGCTAAAACACTATTTTTTAAATTCTTTTTGACGATCACAATACTTTCACTCTGAAGTGTTTGTAAAAAGTGAAAATGAACAAAGATTTTTTTTTACTATGGGGTAGATCAAACATCGCACTTTAGGCCAATTCAAACCTAAGTATAATGCGTCCCATGTATTACGCTGCATAGTTGAGAGCTCATAAATTTGACCGTTCACACCATAATATTAGTATTACTAGGCGTAGCACACGCTTTAACACCCCCATCCACTCATCCACCCACTATAACTTTTCCCCCCCTCTGCGAAGTTAATAGCGAGTATTGTCAGTTTTCTATTCGCGTTTATTAAGTCAATATAGTGTTTGAAGATTTTTTTTTGAATCGGATTACTCCGTGATTTAGTGAGGACGACCATTCCAATACTGATGACCAGCTCTTGCTTTTATATTCTTTGTTGAAGAATAGAAGATTTAATCATTCAATTAACGAGAAAGCACAATAATATGGTGATCATCTTTATATAGTGTATGACTTACACGCCAGACCAACATTTGATTGAACCACGAAATGTTTGGCAGGTCTCATAGGAACAGATATCATTTAAGACGATCAGAGATGTTTCAATAAGATCTCCAAGCCAACTATACTAAAATATAACTAGCCAACGTGTGCTATGTAGCTGTATAGCTCACCAGTGATGTGAATATATTCATTTCTATTAGAGAGAGTGATTTTCCCAAAGCTTAGTTCATGTTTAGAGTGGTGTACATATTTTGATGTTGAAATAAATTATTGGAGGGTGTAGGACGGGGTAAGTGTTTATTGTTTACATAGGACAATCATCTTTATGGAGTGCCTAGTGTTTATTGTTTATATTGGACAAAGATCTTGATGGAGTGGCTAGTGTTGATGGTTTATATTGGACAAACATCTTGATGGAGTGGCTAGTGTTTATTGTTTATATTGAACAAACATCTTGATGGAGTGGTCTAGTGTTGATGGTTTATATTGGACAAACATCTTGATGGAGTGGCTAGTGTTGATGGTTTATATTGGACAAACATCTTGATGGAGTAGCTAGTGTTGATGGTTTATATTGGACAAACATCTTGATGGAGTGGCTGATGTTTATTGTTTATATTAGACAAACATCTTGGTGGAGTGTCTAGTGTTGTTACATACTTTGGGTCAATACAGAAATGGAGACATATTTTACAATTGTTTACAATCTGAAAATATATTTATTCATTGTCAATGGAGCCTGATTATTGAGTAAACAGAGATGTTAATGTTTTAATTGAAAAGATTCTCACCATCCAAACACTTTAGAGATATTAGTTCCACACTTCTTCCTGATTAAGTGGTCATTTGAATTTTGGCATAACAATGCCCTACAGCACATGAGGTCGTTTTGTTCAATTCAAATATATTTTAATATCAGCTTTAAAGTTTGACGCTAAAAAAATAAAAAATATATAGTAACAAAAAAAACTGTCCCCGTGGATTACAGTCTAAGTGAAACATTTTCCCATACAAATTAATTATCTTTACTTTCATGAACGGAATTTTTTTTCATGTTTTACATCGTTCTTTTTATAGTTTTTTGGTAAGAGAAATAGATCACTGCGGCACAAACATTTTTCCTAAAAGGTTAGAGGAAAAATACATAATTTTTTCGAAAGACTTACTTACTCCAGGGGATTAGATAATTATTACGCTAAAACCTAGACATTATCTCTGTGCAGTTAAAGCTGACAAAATTATATCAGTATGTTTGCTAATATCTAAAAAACTATTGGTTTTATAAAAAATTATTTCAAACAAACTTATTATTTTTAATGTGCTTTCATCTTGCAATGATAAAATATATAATATCCCAAATAGTTTCGTAGATATGAAATATTCCGATCCTGTAAATTACATTAAAAATAATTTTCATGGGTAAAGAAAATAGTATATTTTGTTTATAATCTTAATCAACGCCTGGATACGAATTTTAATCAAAATCTCTAAATCCGATTTTGGTAAAATTCAATTTTCTCTTTTTATCATTTTGTAAACTACCTACACTTAATTTTAGAGTAAGACAGACACACAGACTTTGCAAATCCACTCTTCAGGGTTCAGGATAAAACAATATCAACATCCACATCCACAAATATTCTGTGTTATATTTTTTTAAAGTCATAATACTTTACCTTACGTGTTGGAAAAGTTAAAATATATTAATATTTATTTAAAATTATTGGTTTTATAAGAGGATATTAGTGCAAGGAGCGGAGTGTTTACTTTAAATTCGCCGGTCAACAACCACGCAAGAGTATGAATGAGTGTAAGTCCAGCATTTAGAGAACTTAGCTCTTTCCGCTACAATTATTAATATAAATATTTATATAAAATTTGTATTTACTGAAGTTTAAAGTTTTTTGCATGTATATTATTGGTTTTTAGCTTACAGAAAGGATTATATGATTGCTAGGGAACTCAACTGACGTGCTCAACTCTCAGGCAGGATTGTCTCAGTGCTAGGGAACTCAACTGACGTGCTTAGCTCTCAGGCAGGATTGTCTCAGTGCTAGGGAACTCCACTGACGTGCTCAGCTCTCAGGCAGGATTGTCTCAGTGCTAGGTAACTACACCTTTCTGCTCAGATAGGCTCAAAAGATAGGTTCAGTGCTAGGGGAATCTACTTACGTAATCAGCTCTAAGTCCTAGTTTGCTAACCCGCGATTTTCATGTTGAGCTAGAGCACCAAGGACAGAGAGATTGAGTTTCGAATCTTGGTCGGGTGGACGGGGGGTGGATTTTCCTAAATTATTTTCCATTTCCACTCTACCACCACATAACTGTGAATATTCAAGGACAATGTGTTAATTTTATAAATAGCTTAAAAAAACATAAATAAGTTATTGAAAAAAAGGTAGTCATAGTATGTCTCATGGTCCATTTAACAAATAGCCACCATCTTTTATTTTTTCAATAATTTTGATTGGAAATAATGCTTTGAAAATATATGATATTGTGGTGTCTTACTTTATTATCAAATAAGATGAATCCATTTGAAAGTTCAGAAATTGTATAAAATCCACAATGCAATATTTTAGGGCAAAACTAAAAATAGCTCTCAATTAAACAGAAAAATACCACAATAATATTTTTGAAAAGGTCAAAAGTTATAAGTTATTAGAGTAAATAATGAAATTTTGCCTTAAAATAAATATATTTTCTCAATTTTTAAAAAATAAATACATTGTGCCCCGGAAGAACTTCCACGCTCTTTTGCCAAAAATGAAAACATTTACCAAAAACTGGTAAGATTATTGAAATGAAATAACTTTTTTAGAAATAAAATATTTAAAAAGTATTATATAACCAATAAATAATCTCTTAATTCCCCAGACCTATCTTAAAAACTATATATTTTCCTCTCCCCATGGAAATTATTGGTTTAAAAAAAATCTTTCATTTAAAATTTATGTATTTTAATAGTCTTAAAATTATTCAATTACCGATAATTTCATATTTCAAATAGATGCGTGGATATTATCAGCAATGTTGATTTCCGCCTGTGTAAACAACCCTCCAAGCAATTTTATCAGGACAAATTGCGTCATTTTGTTTGCAATATTAAAACGAGTCGATATACAAATTTTATAGCTGATTTCAAATATTTTTTCATAAAATACCCTAACTTTAGGGTTGTAAGGATTATTCTAAACCTACAAATAAAACTTGATGGACCTTGAAGAAACCTTCCTCCTGTCTTTATAATATCGTCTTCTTTCTGGATTTAAACTGTCCGGATCTCTTTTTAAAAAGGACGATTCAAGTGAAAAGAACAATTTATTCGATTTTGTTTTAAAAGGGCTAATTTTTTATTTACATTTTTAGATTTTTAAATGAAGGAGGTGTCTTATATTGTAAAAGTTTAGCAGATAGTTCTACTGGCTGGTGGCGGGACACACAACATGAAGTTTTAAATAGCGATGCATACATAAGAAAATATTCTGGTAATAACAAAATATGTCCTTTAAATTATTTACTATGTATATGAAAAGATAATTTTTAATTAGATAAAATAAAAAAATAAAATAATGTGTATCTAGGTAACCACTATTATAATATATTGAAATATTTCATGTTTCCTGGCAACAAATACTAGTCATTTCTTGAATTTATAAAAAGAAAGATTTTGATTAATAAAGCTAAGATTTATCAGAAATATAAACGCCAATACTACACGCGATAGTGTAATATAATATTATCCTTGATATTAAGTGAGCCTCATATACGAGTGTAAAAGTATAAAAAGGTACTAAGAGATATCATATCCCAAGTTTCCCTGACATCTATTTAAGGTATCCCATGATAAAAACATGTATTTTCTGTAAGTATATCACGCATAGGTGTCTTATTATTTTATCGGCACTTTATAATAAAGTCGAGTAAGGTTAAAAGAAATAGTACTTTCCTAGGGGTTCCAATTACTAAAACCCGGTCATCATCACAAACACAAGAATTAATACATTTAAAGACTATTAAAGTGTTTGTTTTATAAGAATACTTATAGAGTTTTGTGTGCTCTACCTGCCATTATTAATAATAACTTAATATATTTTCAATTTGAGAACAATCAATGAAATGACACGGCAACAATATAGCCATGATATTATAAATGGTAAAAAAATTAATGATTAAAATTTATATATATAAGCGTGTCATAGACATAGATTCAAAACCACCAGTTACGGGCAAATTCAATCATATAAATGATACTACATAATTTGAAACTACCTGGAAGAGCCTTATCATGCCAAATCAAAGTTCTTGTGTTTTAAACTCTTTCAGTTTACGTGATATTTATTAAATCGAGATGGATTCTAAGATAAGCTATGATGTTGTGTCATGCAGAGTAGAAAATGGCCGTGAAAGACAATCCTCTGGAGGAGTCGACATTTAGAAGAATCAAATCCAGAGAATATCAGAATAATAGAAATTTACAAAAAAATCCAGAAATTATTATGGAGTTCAAATATTTATTTTGTAATCCGGTCTTGATATAGATTTTAGGATAATGAACCCTCACATTTAAAAAAAAATCACAATTCTAAATTACGAACGTAGTACCAAACCCATCTTTTCACTAAGATGTTAGCTCATTTGTTGAACATGTCAAAAACACTCTGGAATGACCTGTTTTATCAATATTGGATGGACACTATAGCCAAACTGGTTTTCTAGATGTAATAGTTATGGCACGAGCTAATCACGTTACCATTGTCGTGCTGCCTTCTCACTCGACCCACTAGATTCCACCCCTTGACTAAATATTCATAGGCCCTATAAAGGTTTTCACAGCCAGGAAGTAAGGATGTAGCTTCGTCACAATAGTAAAGAAATCACTCATGAAGTAATGAATCTATTACGAAAATATTACTCCAAACTGGGGAAATTGGAGACAATTATTTAAGGCAAAAGAGTTATTTCCCTTGAACACAATTATTTCACTAATGCAGACTTCATGAAATGTGAAGTTAAAGCAGATA
Source organism: Timema shepardi (assembly GCA_902151425.1). Taxonomy (NCBI): domain Eukaryota; kingdom Metazoa; phylum Arthropoda; class Insecta; order Phasmatodea; family Timematidae; genus Timema; species Timema shepardi. Next base: position 64,501 of record CABFVX010003441.1, on the reverse strand, counting down.
ATACAATTAGCTACACAAATATGTAGTAACAGAATAGGTGATAAAATATTTGAGTGTTTATTTACTCTAGTATTTTGTTTATAAGCTGTCAAATTTTTGTTGGGCTTTTTATCTTAAAAGTTATATTTGTATAAAAAAATAAAAAAGGTAAAATATAGGCTTAAACATACTTCTGTTTATGAACATATGTTTTCGCTTAAATGACTCTCTTTAGAACACGTTTTATTAGCATCTTCATTTGACTTTTAAATTTAGCCTATATTTACATCTTAGTTCTAAAAATTTAATTTTAGTATTTTTTTATTAAAAATACCTACAGATTAAAACATTATTTATTTCTAATAACTATGTAGGTTTATTGACTTAAATTAAGTATGTTTATCTAAACACAGACCCAATATCTTAACCCAATAGTGAAAAGAATTTCAATTTCAATTTTTAAACAAATCAGAATCCAATATTTGCACCTTCTGCTCTTGATAAAAATACAGACTATGGGTGTTTGAGAAACTGTAGAAACTGGTTAGTCAAAAGGCTTTTGTTATTTTCTTTATATTTAGTCACCAAGCAAAGAGCAGAAGATATTTGAAATCACGACAAAATAACATTTTATAAGTTCTTGCAGGGTAAATCCGGGTGGCATCATGTTTACCGCGATCAAATACTAAAACATTCTAAAACATAACTCACTTTCTCGTTAACTACTTGGATAACAGTAATATTTTTTTCAGAACTCGTTATAAAAACATTAAAAGACTGAGGATACTATTAAAATTCCCGCATTCCAATTAGTTTGCTTTGAAAATAACTGTTATCTAATGAAAGAACTATGAAGATGTTTTATTGCAAATATATTTTCACTCATTGTAAAAGTTTTTATTAATGAAATATATGGGTATTACAAAATTCTCATCATTAATTGAGATTTATTTTGATATAAGATTCATTTTCCAACACTCGCGTTAACTTATAGAGGACGCTAGCTCTAACTGAACATTGTAAAATCCAAAGTATTGGTTCTTATCGCTTATCCTTATATTAATCACTAATGAATAGAAAATCATGACTATGTAATATTGGGCCTAAAAACAACATTTTTGATTTCAAGTGCTCGTGATACGTCGACATTTATCAAAACCTCTGCTTCAATTCTTTTGACGATTAAAATAGTTTCTTTCTGAGGTGTTATGAAAAATTATAAATGACCAAAGAAAAACAATTTTTTATGAATGGTGTGGATTTGACCTCGCTCTTAATGCACCAAAATATTATGCGACACATGTTTTACGCTGCATAGTCGAGCTCATCACTCTGATCATTCAAATAATAATAATACTAAGCGTACTGCACACTTTATGCCCCCCACTAACATTTTCCCCTTTGCCAAGAACTATGTTATAAGTTAATAGCCAGTATTGTCAGTTTTCTATTCACCTTTTTTTAGTCAAGATGTTGCTCGAGGTACTATGTTGTGAATCTGATTCCTCCCGCACTATTCCGAGGATTGGTGACAGCGACGATTCTGATACTGATGACCAGTTCTTGCTTGTATATTTTTGGGGGAAAAGGAGAATAGAATCATTCAATAAACGCGAAAACGCAAGAATATGGTGAGTATCTTCTTATAATGTATGATTAACACGTCAGACCAACTTTATATTGAAACATGAAAGGTTTGTGAAGGTGCATGTTTGTGCCCGCTGCTAGGAAATACTTCTTGGGAGGGGCAACTGCCCTGCTACCCCCCTGGGTGCACACTACACTTAACAACCTATTTATCACGTCTTGGGATTTACCTACTGACCTGATTTTTATTATTATTGTTTTTAGTTAATGTAAAATAAGTTTAATATTACAAGGTGAATTGTAAAGATTATATAGTTAAAAATATTTGAGCTCCTTAAATATATCTCAAGGTGGAGCTCTTACCAATCTAATTCAACAATATTTAGTGATTGACCATGATTACATATTGAAGTAGATACAATAATGTGCCAATCGGGCTTCTCTTGAAGGATAAATTTATTGTAAGAGAGGTATGTTTTGAAAACAGTGAAGTACATCTCTCGTAGTCACAGACACTATTAAATTAATTGTACACGGGGAAAACGGGGGAAAGTCCCATTTTAAACAAGTATGATACCCATTATGCACTTTAGAATATGCCATATTTAAATTATTTAAGATGAATAATTTCTAATGTCCCTAGGGCTTTGATTGGTATTAATATCGGTTATAGAACAGGAAAATGTAAGTAAGGAGACTTCCCCCTATTTACACTGTACCCTTTGTATATAAAATTCAATAAGGATATAATGATGAATTTTATTAACAAAATACAAATTATCATTCAAATCAAATGTCATAATACTCACCTATCGACCTGTTGGACTCTATATCGACTGCGTACATTGACAAGACCTCATCTCTCCGACACACTACTTAACACACTTTCCGACTGTCTCTGTCCGAAGTCAAATAGCATGCTCTGATGCTCCCTGAAGGGGAGCACGAGAGCAAGTTCCAACACGTACCGACCAATTGGTCACACCATGTGGTTCGCAACTATTAAAAACGGGTTGTCGCGTTTCACGAAGTTCTGAAACAAAGAAACCGAGATTATATATTATTAGTAACATTAGGGGGGTAAGACGGGTAAGAAAGTGTGAAACCGAATAAGGGTTATTTAGAGTTACGTGCGGAGACACTACTCTATGAGTGGCTGGGTGAGAGCCTCCCAAACTACTGTTGTCACATCTCGCTTATCCGAGCAGGGCTTTGGGACGTCGATAGCACCCACCAGGGTCGATGACGTAGTTCCCAACCCCCTGGATAAGAGGATTGGTGGCACCGGGAAGTCTGGCGTAGAAAGACTGCGCCAGTCCCCGAAAGTGATCCATGATGGTGGGCATATCCAGGCCACGATGCAGAGTTTCATTCCGGACATACCAAGGTGCGCCCACAATAATCCTCATACACACGCTCTGCAATTCCTGCATCCTCCTTATATACTTGTCCACCAGATGGCCCCAAGCGGGACACGCATAGTCGAGGATCGGTCTGTGCAGCTGCTTGTACAGTGTCAGACCAGTCCTTGTTAACAGGGCGCTACGCCTGTTAAGCAGTGGGCCTAGGATTCCCAGCCTTCTCCTCGCCTTGTTGAGTCTCTCGTTGCAGTGTCGTCTCCAGATCAGTTTGGTGTCCAGCGTAAGTCCTAGGTACTTTAGACTGTCCGCCCATCTGATCTCATCTCCGAACAGCCTGAGTGGGGCCGGCCTGTAGTACTTTGTTTTCCATGTGAAGAGCACTGCAGTGCTCTTCTCCGCGTTAATACCCGCTCTCCAGGTAGTCAGCCACCCCTCCAAACGCGTCAGGTGCGTCTGGAGTCACCTCTCCACCAGCTGCCCTCGCCACGACTCCGCTACTAGAGCCTTGTCGTCCGCATACAGTGCCAACTCGGTGCCTGGGGATTTTGGAATATCATTCACATACAGACTGATGAGCACCGAGCCCACCATAGAACCCTGTGGCACTCCAGCCCGGATGCTTCTGACTTGGGAGGTGGCGTTCCCAAAGGCAGTGGAGAAGGTGTGGTGGTAAAGATAAGATTGAACAACCTTAACTAGGTAGAAGGGCAGATTCAGGGAGAGAAGTTTGAAAAGGAGACCTTCGTGCCAAACACGGTCGAAGGCCTTTGCCACGTCAAGAAAGACAGCACCAGTAAGCCTGTTGATTTTGAAGTTCCCTGTGACCTGTTCCACGAGCCGGACAAGTTGATGGGACGTAGCGGGTCCCGCCCGAAAGCCGAATTGCTCATCCATCAAGATGCCCGCCTCGCGAACATATCGGGTCAGTTTCGTCAGTAGTAGTCTTTCGGACACCTGCCCAGACAGTCGAGCAAGCTGATCGGTCGGTAGTATGAAACTAGGGTGGGTGCATACCCAGTTTATGAAAACAGAGGACTTTGGCGTGCTTCCAGAGCTTGGGGAAGTGACTCAGGATCAGGACGGCATTGAATAACTCCACTAGGAAGTCAATCGCCTCCAATGGCATCTTTCTGAGGACAACGTTAATGATACCGTCGGGTCCTGGGGCCTTGTTTAATCCTAGAGCGGCTATCGCCCGTGACATTTCTGTCACCTCCGTTGGTTCAGGTTCAATCAAGGGTCTGTACGAGACCACACCGATTACCTGAGCCACGCCCGTGACATTTCTGTCACCTCCGTGTGTTCAGGTTCATCCAAGGTTTTGTACGAGACCGCAACGATGACCTGAGCCACGTGCGCAACGTGCACCGGGTCTGACGGGTTGTCAGTCGGTACAAATTGCGTCTCTAAGTGCTCAGCGAGAGCATCGGCCATCTCCTGGTCGGAGTTGGCCACCCCTTAGCGACCCATAATAGACGGCCTTGGTGCGAAGATCCACATCAAGTTCCTCGTCATCCGCCATAGGGACCTGTCCTGCACGCACAGGCTCTCAATCTTGTCCCCCATGTCACTGTTGTGGTATTATTGGACCATCTACCGAACCGCATGGACTTTGCGGCTACTGTTGGCTTTGTCTACCGTGTCCCTCGAGACTTGCCAAGCCTTCCTCGACCAATTTTTCTCCCGGACGTGCCTGAGGATAGAATCGGGCAAAGAAGCTGGTGGCGCCCTCTTAGGACGGTGCCTAGTCGTCGAAGCTTCGAACGACCCCTTGATGGTGGAAGTTATGAGCTCCGCACCATGATCGATTTCCGCCTCTGTTCGAAAGGTAGGGGTGGGTCCCAACCTCTTTCTCAACACATTTGTAAACCTGTCTCAATCAGTGCGCTTTAGGTCGGGTTTTTAGGGGTGTATATGAAGGACACCGTGCGTCCCAGGTTCACAAGAACGGGGCTGTGATCCAAGTCTAGCTCAGCTAGAGACTTCAACACTAACCGCCTTCTGATCCCTCTGGAGAAAACGAAGTCTAGGACGTCCAGGAGACAGCCGGGATTGGAAGGAAAGTGTGTAGGGGTTGGAGGGCCGGAAGCCACCATACTATGTAGATCTATGACGTCGTGGAGCAATCTCCCGCGAGCGCACATAATCCTAGAGCCCCTTAGCGTTGAAGTCACCACCAATTAAAACAGGCGTTGTACCACGAAGCAGCACCTCCATGTCAGCCCTCGTAGACCGGTCGAACCAGAGGTAGGGAGGGAAGTAGATGGAAATGACACGCACTGGGTCGGGCGAGGTCACCAGTTGGATAGCCGTTGCTTCCATGTGTTGGAGGGGAGGAAGTGAGATGACGTGATGGTCAAGGCCCCTTCGGACCAGAACCGCCGTCCCACCCGTTCCAACATCCACCGCTTGGTCACTACGATGGCAGATAAACTTTACTAACGAGAACCTCATTACGGAGCGCAAGTGTGTTTCTCCCAGCAGCATTACATCGACACGATGATTTGCCAGGAAACTTTCAAGTTCATCCTTCATCTTCATGAATCCGTTAAAGTTTCAGGGTGCGACCGCGTGCTCCTTCAGCACTGGAAGTTCTCTATTCGGGTGTACTGCCATGAGAGACCAGGTAGAGGATGATGTGCTCTATGACCAGGTGGCCACGGTTACTCCTCGGAGACTCCTGGACCATCCTCCAGAGACTCGATTAAAAGTCCCATGGGTCCAGTCCCGGAATGCCCTTGAGTAGCTCAATGCAATTTTTGAGCTTTGTGGATTCATGCTTGGGTGTGGGAAACGGGTTGGGTGTGGGGGTGGCAGCGGTAACAAGGGTAGTAGTTGGGAGGGGGAGGAAGAGGTTAGAAGGGTGCAGGGTGGCAGGTGTGGAGGTGGGGGTTGGGATGGCTAGAGGAGTGGTCTCGGTCGTGCCCTCGACCGAAAGGGTAGAACCGGATGCAACCGGTTTAAGTTTGGTGGCTTTGGCAGGTGCCTTGGCCTTACAGCACACTGGCGAAAGATTATACCTGTGGCTTTGGTGTTAAAGCTAGAGTCACTGTCACCCTCCGTCCCGCAACGTCACCCGAGGGCTTCTGGCCTTCATTTGGCCCATCCGTCCTCCCTTCTCGGGCCCTGGAAGCACGCAAATTCCCTGCCGCCCGCAAGGACCTGTACGTGGGACAGCCCTGCCACGCCAAGGAGTGAGCTCCTGAGTAGTGCAGACACTTCGGGGGAGATCATCTCTCCTCCGGGAACTGCCCCTCTCGTGGTCACCAACACAGAACCCACACCTAGAGTTAGCGCGACAATCCCTCTGCACATGCCCAAACCGCAAACAGTTCTTGCACTGAAACGGGCCGCCTGGAGACTTGTACTTCTCCACCTTGAAGTGGAGCACGCACAGGACTGATATGGAGTACAGCCTTGCGTTGTGCTCCCTGGGCGTCAGAGAGACAAAGAAGTTCAGCAAGGAGTTCTAATGGGCACTGAGTAAAGTGGGGAACTCATCATGGACAGCTTAGAGAACAGGGACTGTGGAGCGGACCAGACATTAGAGAGGGTGATTTGCGTGGCCTGTGCTAGTGCGGATGAAAGATACATGAGCAGACTAAACAGAGAGGCACAAAAATTTGGAGATCACATCGATATCGTCATTGGACATCGAAACACCGGACGGAACAAATCGATCACCGACTAAAGTGCTTCGGTGGCCTCTTTAAGGCTTTAGTGAAGTGTCAAGTGAAGTGTTTTCTTTCCCGATTAAGGGGACATTGTTTTTTAAACTGTTTAAATTTTCATAAACTTGTGTGAAATTAAACTTAAAAACTTTCGGCCCCTTTCAGGGCCAAAAACTAGTTATCTTTTACTTTGCGTGCTCGGCGACGGCTAGTGAACGTAGTGCCGTCTGGTCGGGCCAATAAATGCGTGAAAGTGTAAACATCCAAACCAAATCTGCAAAATGTCTACGGGATCAGACATAGATGTGACCGAGGAGGAGGACGACGATGACAACATGTCTGAGGAGTTCGATGATGGGAGCATGGAACCACAATCCACGAGAAAATGTACCACAGACTCTCAACATCCTGGGCACTCACAAAACATAAAAGGTAACCAGCGACAACAAATATTAACCTTCGAAACAGTCTCAACACTAAAACTTAAGCACCGTACCAAACCAGGAGTAGACGTCCCAGTATTACACCCTCAGCCAATCCTATAGACAAGGCCCCTAAACTATAGAATAGAGAGGATGAAACAATACAAGGAAAATATCAACAGTAAATAGAAAAAGTTTATAACACAATATTCTTTTATTGCCAAAAATATTAACAAAACACGGAAAGGACGGCCTTATTTTTAAAATATCCTATAGCTACTATTCTGAAAGAAAACATTGATATATTTGCGTCGGACTTAAGGTCCTTCAAACATAACGTTGTTACTGGTTGCTCATAACCAAAAAACAGGACTTAAGGTCTTTCAAAGAATAAATTAACAACAAGTTTTACCTATGTTCTCATGACATACCGAACTCAACTAAACTTCACGTAAATTCAATATTTTACAAATATATTTTAAAGTTAAATTAACTTGATCCCAACATAAGGTTATCAAAGAAAACACAAAAAATTACTAAGTCTAACGCAATTAGCATTTACGTTAAATATTACGTCGGCTAATCTATGTAGGCCCCTCTTTCGTGACCTAAATAACTCTTGTAAAACGAACATAACATAAACAAGGATAAAGTTCATTTCTTAGATTCTACATTTAACGTTATTTTCTAACAGTTACATTTATATTGCGGCAAAACAACTTTCAAAAATGATCCTACATATTTACAATTAACAATCTTACGAGTAGTGATAGTTAAAGTGAAGTTAACATTTACTTTACATATTTACAAAAAAACAATCTATCCTGCTTCCTACATCTGACTGACGAGCAGTGATAGCCAACGTGAACTTTACATTACCATTACATTTTTACAAGAAAATATGCATCCTGCTCCCTACCCCTGACCGATGAGCAGTGATGACTAAAGTGAACCTTCGTATTTTTGTTACATTTTTACAAATAAGCACGCATCCTGCTCCCTACCCCTAACCGACGAGCAGTGATGGCTAAAAGTGAGTGAACATTCGTATACAATTTACCAACCTCTTTATAATGAGCCTAGAAACACGGATACAAAGGGGAGGGGTTTACACTTCCAACTCAGTTACGCCCAAATAGTCCATTACGTCATTCTGACACAACTTGGTAGGTTTTCCCAGCCGCTGATTGGACGCGTCGGTGTTGCTCTGCAGTATTCTATTTCTCTACCAATGTGCAAGCTTGAAAGTTCGGCGTGGCATTTTCATATCCCTCTGCCAGACGGCAAACCAGGGTCAGTTTATTTGGCAGAGGGAGGTCAAGTAAACATCGGCTAGTTTATTTCCAATGATCGGGTGGAGTAGACCGTCGATCCGTTCTTCGAGATGTTGTTGCCCAACTCTTGTTTATTAGTGCGTTTGACTCGCCAGCGGCGTAGCCAGGGAATCTGGACGAAGGTACGTTTGAACAGTTACTTAACTTCACTGTTTATAATGGATTTTTCTGAAAGTTTGCTTTGAATAATGGTTGGGGCTAGATAGGGCTATAATAGAGAAGAATACTACTATAGGTTTTTTTGGAGGTTATTTCTGGGGGTGGGTAGTACGTATATTAGCAATTTTATTAGTGATATTAGGTTAGGTGGGGAGTAAATGTGCAATACAAGGCATTGTATTGTTACACCAGTTTCCAAATAAATCAATGTAACGAAAAATTCGCTCCACTAGTTAGTGGGCAAAACACCATAGCCCAACAGGGCTCCGCTATGGAGTCGACAGACTCCACTCACCATGAAGATTCTCAAACAATAAAAAAGGTAAAAGCTCCACCGATTATAATCTCTAACTCGGTGGAATACAATAACATTATCAAACTTTTAAAGACAAATCTGAAAGACGAATACAAACTCCACTGCACGGCACAGGGTATTAAAATAGTCACAAGCTCCTTAAAGGACTACAACACACTCCTGAAACTCTTAAAAGAAATAAACCTTGAACACTATACATATATGATACAGAGGGCTCAGGCCTTTCAAGTTAGTAATTAAGGGCCTCCACTCCACCATGTCATGCGAGTCCATAACCTCAGAACTCACCGAAATGGGGTTCAAGCCCATCAACGTGAGGCAACTGTTCATGAAATCCACCCCAGAATTAGCAACCCTGAGGCCACTCCCCATATTTGTATGCTCTCTGGAGAAAACACAGTCAATAGCTGAGATATACCAAATCAGGGCCATAAACCATACAGTTGTAAAGATAGAAGAATATAAAAAATCTGCGAGCATAATACTCCAGTGCCACCACTGCCAACGTTTTGGCCACTCAAAAAACTATTGCTCTTAAACACCTCGATGTGTCAAGTGTCTCGGGGAGCACTTGACCACAGAATGTGCCAAAAAAGATAGAACTATGCCGGCACGCTGCGTTAACTGTAAATGTGAACACGCGGCTAACTATAGAAACTGTCCGGCTCTTGTTATAGAGATGGAAAAATGGGACAAACAGTTAACAAAACCTACACAGGGGTACAAAAGCCAGCGGAGATAGCTGCTCCACCAAGTCAGGTCCCACAGAGACTTAGGACAAACACCAGAACAACGACCACGTACTCTCCCGCGACCAAGCAGATGAAATACGCTGCAGCCGTTGTCAATCTATCCAAAAAAAACCACGAGACCAACGCCAACTCTAACGATACTTCCGACCTAAGTGGCCTCTTCCAAATATTTAAGGACATACATCTTTCAGGCCTCCTTTCACACCACAAACCATATATGACCAGGTTAAAAACCGCTCCGGACAAAACTACTAATGCCCTAACTCTTCTAGAAGCTGACATAGACTTTTACCGCGATGATAATTAATCAAACTACTCATCCACAAGACTCTCTTAACATTATGTTTTGGAACGCCAACGGCATAATGCAACAGGACCATGAGCTAGAACTACTACTACAAACGTACGGGGTAGATATTGCCCTCATCTGCGAGACGCATTTAACACCAACCAAACGTCTGAGTTTTTACGGATATGAAACCCACAGGACAGACAGGCCTACCGGACGGGGTGAGGGAACTGCCGTACTAGTAAAAAGAAACCTAAATCACCACCACAACCATACCCGGCATGGTAAACATTGAATCAACCTCAGTCATAGTCTCCTTACCACGGAGGGAGATAATTTTTACAGCCTTGTACAGGAGCCCATCGGTACCCTTCACAGATCAATATTTAAATGCGCTAGCGGAAGGAAAATGTTTCTTCACCGCCGGAGACCTAAATGCCAAACACACTCTTTGGAACAGCCACACAACCAACCAAGCAGGCCGCACCTTGACACAACACGCAACCCGAAATAACTACCTAGTTCTGGCACAGGAGGAACCAACTTACTACCCCTCCATCCATAGAAACCCTCCAGACGTACTCGACCTCATACTCACAGACCTCAATAAACACCCCGAAGAATTACATACTCTAAATGAACTAGACTCCGACAACCTCCCAATCTTCTGTAGGTTGCAGATAAACACCAACATCAGGACCTCTTTCCTCAGAAGAAACACTCCAATCACGGATTGGCCCAAATACAAAGCCACCCTGGCAAGAGCTATTCCGGAGGGGTGGGATGTAGGAACTATCGAAGAGGTGGATCACTCGATCACTCTACTGACCGCAACACTCCTCGAAGCCCATCGAACGTCAACCATCTATGAAGTGCCGTTAATCAAACTAAAAAGAGATAACCCTGACCTCAATCTTTTAATAGCCAAAAAGAGGGAAGCAAGACATGACTGGCAGACCTCTTGATCGCCGAGACATCGGACAGTTTACAATAGACTAAGGGCCCTAGTGTGACGAAGGGCAAAGCAAATAAAACTAATCCAATGGAATGAGTTCGTCTCAGAAACTGTAAATGAGGAGACAACGTCTGGACTATCGCCAAGCGACTAAAATGCTGCTCCCAAAGAACTAGAACATCGGCCATCCACGGAAGACATGGGATGTAATACACAGCCGAGGGAAAAGCTGAAGCTATTGCGGAGTCCCTACAGGATCGATTTACGGCAAACAGTGAACCTCAGGACCAAGACTTCTCAGCACAGATCAGAGAAGAGGTAAATCAATTCCTAGAGGAACCGTTCGAGGAGCCACCACCCCCAGTGTCCAGACCTGAGGTAAAACAGGCCATGAGCAAATTAAAGAAGAAAAAAGCCCCGGAAGTGGACAAGATCTCAACTGAGATGATCTGCCATGCCCCCGCTACAGTCATCACCCTTATGACGGGCATTTTCTCCACCGCATTGAGATGGGGCTACTTCCCAACATGTTGGAAATTGGCTGACGTAATCTCCATTCCGAAGCCGGGAATAGACTCCAAGTTCACATAAAACCGGAGACCGATCAGTCTACTCAGCAGCCTCGGCAAGATCTACGAGAAAATCTTACTCGAGAGACTGAAGTCTTTTGCTCACCAACATCGAGTGCTCCCTGACACCCAGTTTGGTTTCCGGAGCCACCACTCAACGGTTCACCCTATCACTAGCCTAGTAGAAGAAACCACGGAAAGTTCTAACAGAAAGGAATCGACGCTTGCGGTTCTAATGGACGAGGAAAAGGCGTTTGACAAGGTCTGGCATACCGGACTCATTCGGAAGATGATCTCCTTCCACATCCCTAAACAATACATACACCTAATAAGGAACTTCATACGAGGTCGCTGTTTTACAGTTAAAATGGAAGGCGAGAAATCGTCCCGACACAACATCCAAGCGGGAGTGCTGCAGGGCTCCACACTATCGCCATTCCTGTACAGTGTGTATGTCGCCAACGTCCCGACAGATCCTAAAGTTAGGTTGAGACTTTTCGCCGACGACACTTTGTTCTTCACATCACACAAAAATATCAAGTATGCTTTCAACCACATGCAGAGATACCTGGACCAGTTCAGTGTCTGGCTAGAGAAGTGGAGAATAATAGTGAATCCAACGAAATCCACGGCCATCAATATATCCAGAAGGAGTTCTCAGCCACAAGACCAGTTCAGGGTCCTAGGCGATGCTATCCCCTACTCGAAAGAACTCAAGTACCTCGGCGTCACTATCAATTCACGACTAAATTGGAAACCCCACGTGGAAAACACCAAAAAAAGGCGATGGGGATATATGTCCGGAACTTCTCGCTCTTCAAGAGCCAACAGCTTAACACTCAAATGAAATTGCTACTCTACAGAGCTCTAATATTTTCGATTCTCGTATATGCCTGCGAGGCGTGGAGCTATGCCTCGCCCACCGTGCTAAACTAGCTCCAAGTGGTCCAGAACAGAGTTCTCCGATCAATTCTTGGTGTTAACACAAGGACCAACAATGCGCTCATCCACGCAGAGACGGGCACCAAGACCGTAAGAGACCATTTCGTGAAACGAGACGCTAGCTTCTACAATAAAAACCTTCTGTTGAAAGAGAACGCAATAATAAGAACCCTTGGGCAGTACAACCCCCAAGAGCCTAGGCTATACATAAAGCCCAGACTGGAATAGACCCCCATACAATAATCAACTTCACAAACCCATAATCACTTATTCATCCTTCACTAAGTGCATAACTTAATCTTGTTAATTTTCTCTTACAGCCCTTCTAGAACTAGCACACACCATCCTACACATAGGGCCTGACTACACTTGTGTTTACCATCACAGTGTACTAGGGAACTATATAGTTACTTCACAACAGAACACGTTCTCCAACTCACAACTGCCTTCCCAAACTCCATTTGCCTTCCACAACCAATAAACACGTTCACAAAAAGAGGTTATGGTCTGTGACAACAGATCGGTACTCTTAGGTATTTACAAGCCGACTACCTTCTCTGAGGGTCGCTTCTGACACTCAGAGCTGGTAGACAGACAAACAAGGAAGGCAGAAAAACCTAACCTCTAAACCCAAGAACCAGGGAAATCTGTAAATGCATACGGTTTAAATGTTTCTCAAATACTTGAGAAGATTAAAGAAAAAATTGATTTATAGTTTTTAATTTGTTGACAAGCAATGATAATCAGATTTCCTATCAATACGTTTGATTACTTTGAATTCAATTCATTGTCATAGGCCTATACATTATGAGAACGTTGCGAAATTGAGAGATTGTTCCTTCACTTACAATGTAGGATTATTGTGTGATGGTCGTACCATAGAAGTTTCTGTTTGTCATAAGTGATTTATGGCAATACATGGTAAATAAGTTGCTAAAATTGAATACCTACAAACATTAATGAGACAAATTGGAAATACTCCAATAACTAAACGAGGTAATCAAACCAATCACCCCTGGTCATTCAGCTTTAGGGTTTGTTTTTGCAAAACGGAAGTGAGCATTAAAATTCCTTTAAAATCTAAGCTTCATTAATCAAACACTTTAATGTTTGTTTAATCAAGCAATGATTAGTATTTGTTGCCAGGAAACATTATGTAATTCTATATATTAAAATAGTCGTTTACTAGATACGTATTATTGTTGTGTTTATTTTAAATGGTTAAAATATATTTTTTTATACGTATGCTAAATAACCTAAACTATTTTTTGAGTAGCAGAATATTTACATATTATATTCATTGCTATTTTAAACTTAATGTTGTGTGTCCCTTCGATAGCCAGTAGAACAATCTCCAAAACTTTTACAAAATAAGATCTCTTCTTCTTTAAAAAATCTAAAAATTGTAAATATAAAATTAAACCTTTAAGCACAAAATCTAAATAATTGGTTTTGTTAACTCGAATCGTTCTTTTATATAAATATTTGGATAATCTAAGCCAGAAATAAGACGATATAGTTCCTAATGCCTTATAGGAGTAAGTAAGTTAAGTGCCAGTAATGTTATAAATGTTATCGTTTCGTTTTAATAGATTGTTATTTAGTATGTTTGTGAGTGTGTATGTGTTTTTGTATGTATGTATATATATATAGATTTTTGTAGAAATAACAGTAGTTATTAAAGCTACTAAAACAATTTAGAAATACGTCCATCATCAAGTTATGCTATCTACAGGTGTCGGTGTTGATAGATGTTATCAATACCTACAAAATAATACAAATAGTATAGAACAATGTTATAAATGTTATCTGCAAAATAATATATTTGGATTTTAGAAACGGTTTTTCTGACCTAAAATTATGGTATATGAACTATATACATTTGAAATGTTATCCCAAGCACAAAAAGATTGAGTGAATTAGATTCTTATTTTACGTTTTTTATTGCATAGTAATGTTAGTGCCAGTGGGTTTAATGTAAAAAGGCGTCTGTCTCATCTTGTGTGGTTTTCTGGCTATGGGGATATCAGGGTTAAAATATTAGCTGATCATATACTGAGGTATACTTTTCAAAAATATTTTTCTAATGTTTATTCCTTCAAATGAGACTACATTTCTTCCCTATTATACGTTTGTGATCCCTACACAAGTGTAAGTACGTGCTATAATCTTTATTGCTAGCAAGTCGTGGTTTATGTAACAAAAATTACCTCGTAAGAAATTTCAAAATATAGAGGTAGGAATGTATGTATTAATCAAATTTGAATTTTCTAAGTTTCATTTTAACAAGTCTATGAAATAAAAATATTATTTCGTGACAACTTTTTGAATTTTCTTCCTACATTTATTGTGTTTAATTATAATTTATTTTGTTAGATACCAGTATTTCAAGGCAGTGCACAGGATGGTGTGAGCACCTTTTGAGCAAAGTTAGAGCAGTCAACAGAACTATGTGGGTGGACTGATAGTGAAAAATTAGTAGTAGCCAAATTACGGATTTCAGGGGAAGCACAGGTTTATACCTGGTCACATAGTGAATGTAGGTAAGCTACGACTTATGAAGCCCTGAAACAAGAGCTGGTAAAGCGCTTCAAGAGGAAGAATACTACCAGGTATTACGGAGAACAGCTGACCCGAAGCAAGTTACGTTCGGATGACACTCTAGAGTAATTCTCGGATAGAATAAGAAAAATCAACGTCAATACATATGATTTAGGGAAGAGTGAAGAGGGTAATGTGGCAATAAAGTTTGAGGCGGACCAGAGAGCGTTAGATTATTTTCTAAATGGCTTGTTTGGAGAATTTGAGAGATAACATGGCTCTCAAAACCTAAATCGTTCCAAGACGCAATATAATCCATAGTGGACATAGTAGAATTGGACCGTCGACCAGTTGAATACAGACAAACTAAATAATTCATTTTTACGAACTACAATGTGGTTAAATGACATAAATGTAGGAAATATGGCAATTTAGCTAAAACTTGTTCAATCAACAAGTTGGTTTGTTTCCATTGTCAGGAAATGGGACGTATATCCAAATTTTGTAGGAAAAGGTTTTAAGGGAAGAAACCTCCTCCAAACGATCAAGGGATTGGGCCAAGCCACAACCCCCAGTCTAAATAAAATTCGTCCCTGTAACTTCCGCTGACAGTTGAGACTAGTGTAGAAGAGCTTATCGTTCTTGCAAACTACGAAGGAAAACAATGCAGGTTGTTAGTCGATACATGAGCTCAAGTTTCAGTAAAGAGGCAAGAAGTTGTGGGAAATAGAAATATTTTAAACCTGACTACGAAAGTGCGGCTCTAAGAAGACAAATAATTTCAAATTTGGGAGAAAAATCTGTGACTATCGAGTTAAACCACGATAGCTTTGTAGTAAATGTACAGGTTGTAAATTCCAGCTGTAAAACCTATGAGTCCATACTTGGGTTAGATTTCTTGTTGAAAAACCAGGCGTTTATTAACGTAGAATAACGGAAATTGAACCGTCATCATAAATCTTTTGCTCTAGGAACAAGAGCTGAAATAGGGCCCTAACGAACTAATGCAGTTGTAAATATGAGATTCGCTACCTCATCCTGCGCTGTGGAAATGGTTCTGTTTTTAGTACGTTTAATGCACACTAAAGAAATGCCTCCGGGTGCAAGAAAGATAAATCAATCTGAAGTTAAACTCCGAGAAGTCGTTGACGAAGAGCTACTTTTAGTAGAACCAGTTATACAAAGCGATACGCTGGAAGATAAACACTGTTATGTGGCTAGAAGTGTTAGTGTTGTCATTATGAGCCCTGTGGCTGTCCAAATGCCACGAGGGGCGGTAATTGCAAGCGTTTGTGATGTAAATAAAGATGACGTCATCTGTTGTTGAAAAAAACACATGTGGGAATTTGTATGCGACGGACCTTATATTACCTCAGGGTAAGGGTCAAAATAAAATTGTATGAGCTTGTGAGGTTAAGGAAACTACAACCCTTGAATTTTAAGTTACACTTAAACAAAAACTAGATCATTTTTCAGAGGAATATAAAAACATTTTGAAGCCTATTTTACGAGAGCTTAGGTATATCTTTAGGGAAAGAGACAATTTACCTGCTACCCAATTAGTCAATCATCAAATACGTGCCGGAGAAACCATACAGAGTACCTTATAACAAAAGAGCCCTAGTTCAAGACAAGGTTGAGAACCAGTTAAGGGCCGGATTTATCAAACCCAGGGAAATATATGATCCACCACGGAGCTCCCCTTTAGTGATTGTAAAAAAGAACTCTACAACAGGACAGTCAGAATTCCGATTTTGTGTTGACTATAGACGTTTAAATGCAGAAACTACCCCAGACCTTCATCTCCTACCTAATTTAGTGGAAACGATTGAAAACATGTCTAGATGTAAGGTATTTTCATGCCAGGACATGACCAGTGGCTACACACAACTATGTGTTTATCCTAACGATCAACAAAAACGCCTTTTATAACTACAACAGGGGTGTACAAATGTATTAGAATCCCCTTTGGTCGCAGAAACTCCCCGGCTACGTTCCAAAGACTGATGGATGGTAGGTTAACACCTATTCAAACACTAGTTTACCTAGATGACATAATAATATTTAGCAAGGACATGGTAGATCATGCTGAAAGATTGAGGGCAGTTTTTGAATAAGTTTTACCAGGCCAATTTAGCCTTAAATATTGATAAATGTCATTTCGCGGCTTCTCAGGTTAATTACCTAGGTCATTATATACGTCATGAAGGATTAAAATGTGATCCTCAGTTAGTCGAAGCCACCCAAAACTACCCCATCCAAAAAACGTCACGGAAATGCAATCATTTTTAGGGTTGTTAAACTTTTATCGTAGATGCATTGAAAACTATGCCAGGAAAGCGCAGCCCCTAAATAAACTACTAAGAAAGTGAGTAAAGTTCGAGTGGACCCCAGACTGCAGTGTCGCTATGGAAGCTTTTATAAACGCATTTACTTCGTCTCCAGTATTCATTTTCCCTGATTTTTTAAAACCATTTATCTTGTCTACAGATGCTAGTAACTATTCACTGGGTTGTGTGTTGTTACAGGGGGTTGAGGGTAAGGAACACCCTGTTGTTATCGCATCCCACCAACTGAACCAAGCAGAAATTAACCTTAGCACAACGTAAAAATAAATTCTATGAGCCTTGTGAAGTGTCAATAAACTCCTTCGATTCCTACCGGGCAAACCCTATATGATAATTACGAATCATGCCGTATTAAGCGGTTGTTAGGTCTAAAAGACCCTAGCCATCGTTTAATGAGATGGAGTTTACGTCTTAGTGAGTGTGTATACACGGTGTATCATAGAACAGGAAAAGTTCCATACAAATGCGGACGGGCTAAGTAGAAATAATAGGAAGCATCGAACTCAGTACCAAAGAGGACCTAATAGAGCAGCAATCTCAAGATGCCGATTGTCAAATTTGGAGAAACAAGTCAATTTTCCAGGAGGTTTCTATTTCGAGAAAAAAAGTATGGAAAGCGCATTGTGATACCAGAGTCAAAACGTGATGACGTATTAAAAGAATGTCACGACTCATTTTTAGCCAGTCACAGAGGTAAGAGAACGACGAACTACAGGGTAGCACGAAAGTACTGTTGGCCGAATCGACGTCACGATGTGTATGGCTACGTCCAACGTTGCGTCTCATGCAACCAGAGAAACAAATATGGGAAAACAAAAGCACCACTACAAGAACTACCCGAAACGAGCACTCCGTTTGAACGGATAGGTTTAGATATAGTCGGTCCCTTACCAAAAACCAAAGACAACAACAAGTATATTTTAACGATGATTGACCATTTTTCTAGGTATTTGGTGATGATACCTATAACTGACCAGAGTGCAGAGACCATAGCGTGGATGTTTATTTTCCACTGGGTGTTGAAGTTCGGGACACTCTTATTTATTATATCAGTGACCAGGGTTCGATCTTCATGTCAGAACTAATAGTATAAGTTTGCAAATTGCTCAATGTCACTAAATTTAGAACTACCCCAGCACATCCCGAGGGAAATGGCCGCGTTGAACGAGTACACCAAACGATTTCTAAAATGCTGAGTTATTTTATAAATAGCCAACATGGCAACTGGGACATATATTTGCCTTATGTCATTGCAGCCTATAACACAAAGCTACATTCTAGCACAATAATGACTCTGTATGAAATTGTCTATGGGCAACCAATGATGACTCCGTTTGATTCTGTGACGCTTCCGCTGACCTCAAACGAACACGTGAGTGACCTTGCTGAAAAACTGCAAAGTGTGTGGAAAATTGTCAAGAAGAGAAATCATCCAGCGTTCCAACAACAGGCAGCTCAGTATAACAAGAAGAGAGTAGTGTCCAAATACAGAGTTGGGGACTTAGTATATCTTTCTAATCCAGTTCTAAAATGTGGTCATATAAAAATTCCAACTCCAGTACAAAGGACCATATTTAGTGTTAGAAGTGTTGTCACCAGTAACCATTAAGGGGCAGCTGCTCTTTTCGCACTATTATTGTTCACACAAATAGGGTTAAGCCATATTTGGGTAAGTTATTCCCTATACCTTGTAACAGCAACACGGAGGTGCGGTCAAGACGCCACTGGTTCCCGAGGATGCCAGTAGGTCACGTGGTGGCCCTAGCAGCAGTCCAAGGTTCGATAGCCGACCACGACCAGTCACGTGGGAGAGCTGGCCTTCCAGGGGAAAGAAGTACACCAACCACCCCTCACCAAAACGTCATCGGAAAACCCTTCCCATTTTTATAACCTCAGAAGGAGCAAGTAAAATGTTCGCTTTAGTGTTTTATTTTTGTGTATTTTCCAATGCGTTAAGTGAAGCAACCAAAATTAGTGAATTACCTAATGGAGTCATGCTTGAAAAGAAAGGAAACAATATTTTATCTGATAACATTTTTTAAAGTTGTAGTAAATTTAAACTTGATGGAATTAAATGTAGAAAACAATAAACTGTTCAACTCGGTAAACAAAACTGTGTTTGGCACTCTAGATTCTGATGATTTGTATGAAATTAATCGAAAACTTGAACGTTTGGACGAAGATGTTGATGATGTTGTTTATAATATGAATAGTCATATTTTATTAATTATAAATTTAGAATATAGGGTTACAAACAATTCATAATTCATCCAACAGTTTGCTAATGAATATCGCTCTCATTTCAATGTTATTTATAGTGAGCTCAGCAAGAGTGTAGATGGACTACTAAGGTATATACACGTAATTAGCTCTCACCTTGATTTAAACAGTTTATTGTTTAGGGTAAGTGAATGTATGTAAAATGTTAGATTAGATCTTATTAATCTAATACACTCTATAAAAATATTTTTTACAATAAGTTAAGTAGTGGACTTATAACTCCGAGTGGTTATTTGAATATTTTACATTCAATAGAAAAAAACATTAAATTACCTCTGGCTATGGTTGTACCAGGAAACCAGAGTATTTACATGTGTTTTATGGACTGAACAATGTACAATCCATAGTAATATATGATATTTTACCAATAATAATTAGTGTACCCCTAGCAAATATAGATAGTCAATTGGAGCTACAAAAGATTTATAATCTCCCTATATTTTGGAGGAATATTAATAAGTTGGTTCAGTATAAGTTCCATGATTATATTCTTATCAGGCAAGATAGACGATACTTTAAACATGTGAACGCCAAGGAACTAACAAAGTTTAAAATTCATGTCGTCACAATTTGTCCTTCAAATTTTGTTCTGTATGACACGACTGTTAACAGTTGTGAACTCGATCTATTTTTGAACAGAAGTTCCAGTTTAAACTGTCCAAGAACAGTTCAACTATCTTAAAACCTTTCTCACGACGTACAATTAAATTTGATTGGATAATTCCAGTAAATAAACCCCTCGAGGTGACATTTATATGCAGGACTACTTTCTACATTATTCCTCCATATACTTTGAAACTTGAGAATAGTGGTGTCATATTAAATGTTAGTAACTGTGACATGATTAGTAGAGATTTCAAGGTATTATATTCATTTCATAGTAAATTGTATTTTCATAATAAATTACCCCTAATATATATTCCAAATCTAGGAAACTTAAGTTTTGAATCAAATTTAAATGTTTCTAAAAACGTTAATTTTTTAGAGAACTAGTAAACGAGATTGATGCCTTTGTAAAGCAATCAATTAATCCAGTTGACTTTAATCAAGTAGTAGAGAAAATAAGGCCACATAGCTTCAAGGAACACCTTATGTCCTTGTCTATAATTTTAGGCTCAACTATCACACCTTTGCTATTGTTTGCTATTGTGGATGTGGTAGTCTTTAGTTTTAAAGGGTCATTAAATAAATATTTTATTAGGCCTGCTCCTAATATTGTCAACCCGACAATATGAAATGTGATTTGGTAGTTCACCCCACCGGAGGGTCGATTGTGTGTCTATAGAATGGTTGCGAGTCCGTTATCGTGCCTGCTCCCTCGTCACGGGAGATCTACCCGGTGACTCATGTAGTAGTTTAGCATCTGACTATATTAATAAATATATCTTATTGGATCTATCGGTCCTTTAACTCCCAATGGTAGCGTGTCTAGCCATGAGTTGCAAAATATAGGCCAGATATTATATACTGAAATAGAATATAAAAATTCCTATATAAATAGTACTGACATAGAATGTTATCGGTAAGTCTAAATATTTTAGTAATAGTGACTTTCAATAAGTTCTACCAAACATGTTCGTAAATTATACCTCATATATATTAGTTAAAAAAGACCCCTGGACTTGGGAATTGTACTCGAGACATTTGGCCAAGGGCACTGAGCTATCTAGGATCCACCCATGTTTTGGTTCATTCTTCACTCCTAGTTAAAGACTGAGTCTGTGATGGACGTGTGGACCGTCGGCTACATATGTGCGACCAATACTACGCGAGCGATCATACTTGAATCATCTGACACTTTGGAGGACTGTTATGCAGCTAAGGTTAGGCAAAACAAGGTTTTAATTTTAATATGAAATTCTAATGAATATCCAAGCACATCACAAACTCAGATTCAAGACTCAGTCTTAAATTATGAGTGAAAATAGACTCTGAACTCGAGAAGAAACCTTGTTTGCTAACTTGTATAGCATTAATGTTCTAAGCGAAATGTCCCGGCCTAGACTCCTGTACAAGTATGGTTTTTCAACTAGTTTAAATTAATTTAACTGTGATCCCTTCAATACGGACTGTGACGTAATTGCAATGATTTACAGCTTGTCTGTTGATATTAATACACAGGTTTTCTCAAACATATTGACCCAAATCGAGTATAACTAAGTACACATAAAGTAAGCAATTAATCACCTTTAAGTCTCCCAACCTCGACAAGTTTGTGACCGATCATGTAGTTCCCGGCAGTTATAGACAGTTCCTTAAAAACCTGGAACTTATCAAGCCCTGGAGGAAGATAATAAATATTTCTGTCAGGCTCATATTGACAATATTACGTTTTTAATCAGAAAATTGTATCACAAGTTATTTAATGAAATACATCAATGAAGTTATGGTTTATATCAGTCATTTCCGGGGAAACGTACGTGCATTATTGAGTAAATTGTAAGAATAATTTTATTGTTGGAGTTTTGTAAACCAAAGATAGGTTTATTTTAACTCTAAATAATATATATATTTAATAGTATAAAACTATTAAAAAAGGTTTTTTTAAATACAGTCCAGTTAGTATAGAGCTCTAAATGATACAAATATAATATTTTGACATTATACCTAAATTTGTATTGATTTAATCCAATAGTTATATTAAATCTAACAATTTTTCATACGATATCTTGGTCTCAGTATTGTAATCGTCTATTTATTTATTATGTAAGCTAATCCCTAAATATATAGTGAATTATTATCCTAGCACATATCGGTAGTCACGCAGAATATACGCTAAGTTCGTCTAGATTGATTTGTCGAGTATGGGGCGTCTCCAGATCGAAATCCGGATGAGTGTTTTGAGAGTGTATTTGCATAAATAGTCTTGAGGTGTAGCCATCTTTATGATATAGTCTACATTATACACAAGTCTTGGTACGAAATAGAAAACTAACAGATATTAAAGCAGCACACAAAGCACTCTACAACCAATCACTTATCCAGTAATGTTATTTCAAGGGTAAAATACTCGACATAGCTAACATCTTCCTCTAGAATTTTGGATTAGCAATTAAAGTTTTATTGGTTAAAAATTTTAGATAAATAAAACATATTTGGCTATATTAAGTGATCCCTCTGCAATCCTGGAAAATATATATGTTCTACTTCATTTAATAATGTTTTATCTACTAATTTATATCCCCTACATACAATGCTACATTTTAATACCTATTTTAATTTCCAAACTTTTACGATTATTTAGATACCAGATCAGACACAGTGGAATCTACTAGGCCAATCAGAAGCTTCCCAGATATGGAGAATTATTTTCATTTGTAAGATAAATTATTTTACTATAGGGTCTAGTACTTACTATTTACTTTATTGTTATTATAAAATTACTAGGCATACTTATAAATACTTGTATTTATAGCCTTGATACTATAATATAATTTTGTGATTGGATGATATATTCGGGATTGAATGATTAAAAATGTAAAATAATTCGATTTGAAAATCAGACCATCTAAATAGACTTAAAACAAAATTATGGATACATTATTACATTATTAGTTATTACAGGACATAACCTTACAGTTTGTGACTAGTAAAGCATAAAGGATATGACAATCGTGTCGTTATAACATACAAAACTATCGTAATTAATTAACCAGTTTCTTGACAGAAATTTCAGACAAAAACCTGATTGTTATGTCCTCCTTCTGTGAGTTAACTCATGTTTTAGGCTATTTCACCAGAACTAATGAAAAGTAATGACAGGTTACTTCCTTTGGAAAGTCAACAATAATAAAATGAAAATAGGCTACTAAACCAAGTGAAGATGGTAAGTTTTTCAGATTAAAAGTTATTATTTTTTCAATTACAACCCAAGCCATTGATAACATTGATGTATGGAGCCTACAGCATTAGTTTTTTTATTATATTTTGCTATTCTAGATTTTTAAAACTTCTAGTAGGATAACAAATCTTATCTATCTCAAATTTTGGATTGACATAAAATTTACCATAACACTTTAAGTAAGTGATGGTTAAAATATCCACAAAATGAAATGTTTGTTAATAAATCATTGTTTAACTAACTCTTTTGTTCGAACAATGCATGTTCACTGATACATGTGTGGTTCAAACATTATATATAGGATTATTTATAATAATAATACTTATTATTATTAGCCTATTTGTATTCGTTTGTTACATTAAGGCAGACATTTTGGGAGATTCAGTGAATTATTCCGATAAGGACCCAACCTGGCAACCAGAGAAAGTTGAACAACGAGGAAATAAAACGAGACCCTAAAAATCAGCAGGGTCCTTCCTACAAAGGATACCATCAAGGAAACCGGTCTGGCTTCAAACACAGATATTGATTCATCATGTATTACATTATATTATTATTATTATTATTATTATTAGTAGTAGTAGTAGTAGTAGTAGTATTAGTAGTAGTAGTATTAGTAGTAGTAGTAGTAGTAGTAGTAATAGTAGTAGTAGTAGTAGTAGTCTTGTCTTCAGAATACTTGGCTATGGCTTGAAAGTGTTTTTTATTTTGTATGTTGTGGAAAACTTTTAGGATTTCCGGTAGTCACACTGAGTGGGTGGATGCAGCTAGTGTGTACATACTAATTGTGTATTGAGTTTTATACATACAAGCACCAGATATTAAGTCCTGTGGCTCAATTGGACCCTAAATATTATTATATAAATATATGTATTTTTTTAATCTTGTCTCTGACTAGTTCTCATAGAGAATCCACTGACAGGGTGTATAACTTATTCACATTGTTAGTTCAAAGTACAACATGTATGCTTCCATTACCATCCATCCACAAATATACAAATGTACAATCTGGTGTCTGTATAGGATGTGACTGTCACTGGCTTCATTCTTTCCCCCAGACAGAGCAGTTGATGAGTTTCTAGAGCTCCCTACAAACCACGGACCTCAAGATGATTTAACAGTTGAGTCTGTAGCACATGTTAAAGAACAAGAGCTTCAAGCCAATGAATAGAGCTATGTTGGAACTGCACAGCCTACAACAGAGCCAATGAATAGAGCTATGTTGGAACTGCAGAGCCTACAACAGAGCCAATGAATAGAGTGATGTTGGAACTGCAGAGCCTACAACTGAGTCAATGAATAGAGCGATGTTGGAACTAGAGAGCCAATGAATAGAGTGATGTTGGAACTGCAGAGCCTACAACAGAGCCAATGAATAGAGTGATGTTGGAACTGCAGAGCCTACAACAGAGCCAATGAATAGAGTGATGTTGGAACTGCAGAGCCTACAACTGAGTCAATGAATAGAG
>CABFVX010003441.1:0-29340 GCA_902151425.1 Timema shepardi | reverse complement strand
GATTTGACCATTTACTGTTTTGAGGTCTGAGAATGTTGTTTGTCCTCGTACCTCATGGAGCATGAGGCACAGATGATTACACTCCAAGTTATTAGGGTAAACCGTGTACACTCTGCCTAAAACATGATCCCTTCATTCCAAGGTGACCTTTGATAGCCTTCTATTGCCGCCTTCTGCTAAACAAGTTGTCTTTCCACACATAGTAAAAAGGTATTTCGTGATACAGGAGATTTTTGGCAAAGTCGTCAATCTTGCACAGTTCAAAGTAGCACATTAGTGTATTTTTGGGAGGGTTATTGAATTTGTGCTTCCCATTGTTTTCTGTGAAGTATACTCTTTGTCCATTTTCAAGGTGCACTGCAAGGTGAACCATGGAGGGATATCTATCATTAATAAGAAATTCGAGGATCCACCAGACATCTTCCGAAATGCTGATGTAACGTCCAGTTGTATAAATCTTAGCTTCATCTTTCTCGTTCTATACTGCGAATGCTGCCTGATCGCCGCCTTTGTTGACGTACTTGCATACATATTTTATCTACTTAACTGAGTTGCAATACTCAACATTGATGTTAGCCTAGAAGGTATGAGATAACACAGGTTTGAATGGCATCACCCAGTGGTTGTCCAGCTTCTTTCCATTAATTTAGACAGTGAAGCTTCCATCATTCGGGCATCTTCGCCTATGCTCTTCTCTCAAATACCTTATCCACAATCATGACAGCTACCTAACTTGTGTTGGGTTTGTTGAATCGACTTCTGTGACAATCCCTGGCTTCTTGTCAGCATGGATAATGATTTGAAACTCATTTTTACATTTCGAAACAGTATTCATGGCCGATTTGAAATCCCTCACATATTTGTTGTTATCATGCAACATCTTCTGCAGCTGGCAAATAAACCAGGTTTCACATAAGTGAAGTTGCCACACCTGAGAGTGGTTTCCTTCTCATCACCCCCACAAAGTAGTTTTGCAGAAATTTGGGTTCTACTCTGATGGTATAATTAAGCGTTGGCCTTTTTGACCTATCCTTCTAACACATCCTTTGCCCCGAAATAAGTCATTTGGAAGCAACCATTTTATTTTCTGATGATATTCAGAAAGTGCTTGGAGTGATGGTGTTTCCCATTTAACAGACTGTGGAGGAGCTCTGGTAGTTTCTCGAAGGGAGTGAGCTGCACCTTGCCGCTGTTACAGCACATGCCAGAGATCTCATCCAACAACTTCTTCGCTTTACACCACTGATAAATTGTATCTAATATGCCTAGCTTAACAGTCTTCTCTAACCCGTAACTGATTTAAGGGTTGTAACTGAGAGCGATGTTTATTTTATTAGACTATAGAACATTCTTGCGTTGTTGTCTATTTCTATGAGAAGGATCATTTATCGCCACTGAAGCATGATGAGCCTTCAGATACTTTTGGGAATATGCAGCAACAGTAGCTCTATGAACCTCCGAATGATTTTGGGAATATGCAGCAACAGTAGCTCTATGAACCTCCGGATGGTTCAGTAAATATCCAGCAACAGCAGCTCTATGAACCTCCAGATGATTCAGTGAATATGCAATAAAATCAGCTTGATGAACCTTCAGATGATTCAGTGAATATGCAACAACAGCAGCTCGATAAACCTTCGGATGATTCAGTGAATTTGCAACAACAACAGCTCTATGAACCTCCAGATGATTCACTGAATATGCAATAACAGCAGCTCGATGAACCTTTGGATGCTTTTGGGAATATGCAACAACAGCAGCTTGATGAACCTTCAGATGATTCAGTGAATCTGCAACAACAACAGCTCTATGAACCTCCAGATGATTCAGTGAATATGCAATAACAGCAGCTCGATGGTCTTTCGGATGCTTTTGGGAATATGCAGCAACAGCAGCTCTATGAACCTCCAGATGATTTTGGGAATATGCAGCAACAGTAGCTCTATGTACCTCCGGATAGTTCAGTAAATATCCATCAACAGCAGCTCTATGAACCTCCAGATGATTCAGTGAATATGCAACAACATCAGCTTGATGAACCTTCAGATGATTCAGTGAATATGCAACAAAAGCAGCTTGATGAACCTTCAGATGATTCAGTGAATATGCAACAACAGCAGCTCGATGAACCGTCGGATGCTTTTGGGAATATGCAGCAACAGCAGCTCTATGAACCTCCGGATGATTTTGGGAATATGCAGCAACAGTAGCTCTATGAACCTCCGGATAGTTCAGTAAATATCCAGCAACAGCAGCTCTATAAACCTCCAGATGATTCAGTGAATATGCAACAACAGCAGCTTAATGAACCTTCAGATGATTCAGTGAATATGCAGCAACAGCAGCTCGATGAACCTTCAGATGCTTTTGAGAATATGCAGCAAAAGCAGCTCTATGAATCTTCCAATGCTTTTGGGAATATGCAACAATAGCAGCTCTATGAACCTCCGGATGCTTCACTGAATATGCAACAATAGCAGCTCTATGAACCTCCAGATGCTTCAGTGAATATGCAACAATAGCAGCTCTATGAACCTCCAGATGCTTCAGTGAATATGGAGCAACAGCAGCTTGATGAACCTTCAGATGCTTCAGTTAATATGCAGAAACAGCAGCTCGATGAACCTTCAGAAGCTTCAGTTAATATGCAGAAACAGCAGCTTGATGAACCTTCATATGCTTCAGTGAATATGCAACAACAACAGCACGATTAAATTCTGGACATTTCTTAGCGTATTTAGCAGAAGATTCAGACATTTGTTTGTCTTTTATTGAATTCATAACCCTGGACGACACTTTTTTTCCACCTTGTTTTTTGGAATAATATTTGGACATTGCAATGAAGGACTATAAGGTTGATGTAGTATAAATTGGAGAAATATGGCAGCTCCTCAATTGCCTGGTACATATCAAAGTGACCCCCTGACAAATCACCAATAAACCTGAGCCTCCTTACACCCTCATCAGGCTCCCCAAAACCTAGAAATAATGGCCCATTTCAGTACATCTGAAACCTTCAGGGGTACAACTTAGCTGCCACTTCCAGCTCGCTGGTGGTACCATAGGAGCTAAGCTTCGACATTTAAACAAGGTGCGTATCCTTGCTGACAAAGTTGTTCCCTTCATTGTCCATGGTACACAACTGAATTCTGTCGCAATTCTCATATATATAGCTAAACTTCAACTGATGTGATATGCATAAGATCATACATATCTTTACATCTAAACTAATAATATACTAAAAAGTATTTATGTCAACCATAAAAACGTGTGTATCCTTTACTTAAAGAGGGAGATCGTGTTTTATCTCGATCATTTGACGTAATGTTTCTCTGTCATTTGGTTCTGAGGTTACTCCCAAAGGCGTGGACATATTTAATGAAGTTTGGCAAGGACATTATTTGGAACTAGGCCGAAGTACGTATGTATACGTTTTTTCAATATATTCTATCCGTATAAAGATGGTGGCCACTCAAATGATGTTTTGTTTTAAAGCTCATCTCGAGGGATTTGTTTTTAAATACTAAGCTATCAATACAGCACCTTAACTGTATTCTTCAATTATGACAAAATATTACGCAACTGACATCTTAAATCACGTGAATTATAGCTATACCCTATTAATATAATTTAGGCTACTATTGAATATAGTCTTATATTGATTTCTGTCAAACTCGGTTACCAAGAGAAAATACCAACTTCTAATAAAAATAAATAAATGGAATACATTTACAAAATTTAGTTACTATAAGAACATGAATTATAGCACTATTTTCTTATGATTGAACATATCTCACGACTAGAAAAAACTTTGTCCTTGCGCTATATCCTCTTATATACGTGGGAAAATGTCTAAAAGCTTACCCCGTTTTTAAATGTACCATATCACTTGCACACGTATTGACTGCTAAATATTGTGTCTCCCCAAATAAAATTATATTGTTCTTTTTATTATTTACATTAAAAATTAAATTGGTGATGCATTCTCCTACATTCATATATTTTACTCCACGTCTTACTACCCACCTAGGCTATGAACTATGTTATCTAATATTCACCTTTATATCTAGTCGATTCTAATATTTGACTCATCATGTTTATTTTCTAGTTTTTATTTTGTACGTAGCTATATATAAAAATAAGTTTAAGAAATACTGCCATCTGTCTTTCTTTTGTTAGAATTTTTTAATTGAAACAACTTCTTTAGGATCTCGTATTTGTTAGCTTTACTATTTTCTTTCACATTTTACACCAAGTTGTAATACCCAGAAAAGCATTTCAGGGCTTAAGGAAGTTATAGAGGATGTGTACCAGAGTTTGCGGGAGGGAGAGTGGAAACAATTCGGGATAAAACTTACAGTATAACCAACCAGGTTTTTAACGTCAATCTCATCACTGGTAAACCACATAATACGAGGCTGATGGCATAGTCCATGTACTCACCAATGCAGCCATTTAAATGTTGGTTTGTTGGTATAAATAAAAATTCTTTCAATGAACGTAAACTAGCCAGGGTCTGCTGTCCTTTTTATCTATTGAGGGTCTATTTATTCATACCTTTACACAGTCTAGGACGTTAGTCTTATAAGATTTTACATTTCCGATTTTGAAGTGGTATATATTAGAAAATTAGATGGATTTAGTTGAGGGGGTTTCTAAGTGTGATTTCACACCTTATATTAAAGTAAATGCTGGTGCACTTCCTCTAAGCCAGTGTTCCACAATAATTTCAACTTCATGGCACACTTAACAAGCGTTACCTTTTTTCGGTACACCAGTTTGCTTCTGGTGTGCCCTCTGGCAGCAGTCCAACGGTTGAAGGTTGGATCAGAATTAGGAAAGTATATACTAATTTATTTCCCTGAAGTAACTTCAAATATTTTATTGAAGGCTGGAGTTATTTTTCTGCACTAGATTACCAAACATTAGGGAACCTTTCGTACAAACTATTAGTAGTTTGGGTAAACCATAACATTAGATTCACGTGAAATATTTAGATTTTGTCAGATTTATTAAAAATATTGGTAATTACGAGAAGGTAAGAAATGTGGATGACACACGGCTAACGCTTGTACCAGCTTCATTTGTGTTCTTATTGAACATCGATGCATGGCTGCACGGAACACCTAATTCACCACCGCGGCTAACCAATGTGCCGTGCACCACCATTTGCAGAGCACTGCTCTAAGCTACCTTCCTTATATCTACCCCTTAAATCAAGAATTGAGTAAACTTGCCGTTAAATGTATTAACTAACTTTTTTTTTTACGAAATCATTAGGGTAATAATGACCGAATATATCATTATGAAAACATCATATTTACTAAAGGAAATGTAACCGCATTTAGCGGCCATACACACCCGATCTTTCCAGCGAGAGAGAATGGCGTCTCTATGAACCCGCGGGAAAGACTCTAAGTGAGCGTTGCCACGTGCCACGATTGAACGCAGGAAGGTATTTTACGCTCTTTCCTGTGGAATGTCGTTTCTTCTATTGTTGAGGTTGCAATTATACACACCACGCACCACCACATGCTTTTTCCTGACCTGTGAGTGTTTAAGTTTATACTGTATTTAGAAGTCTATTAGTTGTATGAAATATTACTGACATTCGTCATGCAGGCATATAGATTTTATCTGAATATAGAGATATATGTAAGTCGCACCCGGCATTATGGAACGTGAAGTATAAGGATTATGTGAATAAAAATTTAAAAAATGTATAAGAATCTTTGGTAGAATTTTAACACATATTGGAACCTAAAGCCGATCGATATTTGGTTGAAAAACAACACAGTCAAAGAGGTACTCTTTCCAAAAAGAGCTTAAGAAATTACTATGTCTCTACATTACCATCAGCCACCTCTTTTGCCAGAAACGTCGTATTTTCCAGTTTCTGTTAACTGCAGACATTCCAAAACAGCATATGAAACAATGCATTTTTTTTCTCCTCGTCCCTCCACCTTATCAATAGAAATTCCACGGGAACATATAATCAACTTGTAAACTTATACTTGATACCGCGCAGCTTCAGATGACAGGATAAATGACAGTTTTATTCCATACACATACAATCTTCACTCTGGCAACAAAACGTCACGCCCAATCCCGTGAGATTACTCGTGGGGACTTCTTGTCGTGAGTGGGCGAGGAAGGTTTTTTTCCCACGTGCCGTTATTTGGCGTGAGCTATTAGCGCCGTTCCAACGCGACAATCATTATAACGGGAAAGAAAGGGTGTCTACGGCGGCATATTTGTGTGAAGAGA
This sequence comes from Timema shepardi, assembly GCA_902151425.1. Lineage (NCBI taxonomy): Eukaryota > Metazoa > Arthropoda > Insecta > Phasmatodea > Timematidae > Timema > Timema shepardi. Next base: position 23,073 of record CABFVX010003441.1, on the reverse strand, counting down.
TGGTTGAACATTTTTAGTAAAATATTTTATATTATGTTAATTGAAATTTAAACCTGAATACGGGATTTTAACCCAGAACCTTTGGCATAGTACGCCAATTTACTGACCACTGAGCTACCCAGGAGTCGTCCTGTCTCTATGGTAGTACATCAGTAATGTTTTAAGGCAGAGTCTGTGATGGACGTGTGGATCTTGTCGGCTACAAATGAGTAAGATCATGAGTTATCAATTAACGCAGCCACTTTCGAATCAGGAGGATTTTATGCTGCCAAAAAACAATGACAGCTCTGTGGATGCGCAGTGAGGAAACGCCAGTGTTCTTTGCAGTTTTTATAGCAAACAATTGTTTTGGGCAAAATAAATATACCGGTACTTCAATACAAAAATAAAATATTGATTTCTTTACATTGTTATATCCACATTTGTTGATATATGTCATAAGCATAGCGGTATTGGATGACAAACATTTCAAATAATGATAAAAAGCTATAATTAAATTCCAAACACCCTTGACAGATATTCAGGAAATGTTGATATATTCAAGTGTAGAAAATTAAACAGAATTTTGGCTCTGAGGTAATATGTATTTATTTTAACCACATTTTTCTAATATAACAAAAACATTTACCTTTTCTCGCTTCCCTACATCCCCACCTTAAATATCCAAACTATTATTAATGTAAGTACTGTTATAGCCACATGTATAGCAGATTCGATCAATTGAATGACACCGGGAAATGAACTGGGGACCTTTGACTTACTAGTATGAAAGAATACTATGTGACTCTTTGATAGTTCGGTGATAGAAGCACCTACGTACAAAACCAACCGTTATGGGTTCAATTCGCGTGTCCATGTGTCCTTTTTCAATCAAAATAATATATTAAATACAACTATATCCATACTTAACAAATTTAAATTATATTAAATGTATTAATGTGTGTTATATTGAAAATTGGTAAGTTAAAGTAGGCCTTTCGGAGAGAAATAACAAATCCACCACTGAGGGCTTACGTGTCTCATTTATTTCCGTCCATTTCCATCCATTTTCTTGAAGGTAAAAAAATAAACTATTTAGAAAAATCACCTCAGCATTCCATATTGGGTTTCTAACAATAACCTCGTCACTGGCAAACAATAATAAATGTTAACATTTAGACCACGTACCCAACGGTTCGGGTTAATTGCTTTATTCTGGATTGTTTTTAAGTCTCGGAACAAGAACTCTCATGGTGCTCTATTATATTTTGGTCGTGTTTTTCATGTAGACTACCGGTCGTGATATAAGATCTAGAAGCAGCCAAGAGTGGCAACATAGTTCCACTTCAATTCACCAGTGTTTGATGAGAATATTTATACCCCAATAACATTGAGAAAGAAACAAGATTCTGGTTAAAATATATGAGAACCATGAGATAATACTTTATATAAAAAATGAACACAAAGGTGTAGAAAGTGTTCATTTTGCAGGCACTGCTTAGCCACGTATATTTCGTTTATAAGTGATATTCATTAAGATTGTGTTATTTTTTAAATACGAATATATTGCCTCATTTTGTAGATCAACTATGTTAATATGCAATATTATGTATGTTCTAAATAGTTTTATATATATATATAACATTTATATATATATAAAATATATAAGATCTTCAATCGCAATTTAAATGTTAGTAGACCATACCACCAACCAGATTGTCCAATTAGGAGTAGTTTTATATTTTCATTTTTTATAACTACCAGTTCCTTTATTCAGTAATAAAAATAAAACAATAAGCCCAAAACACTAAGAAATTGAAACATTACAGCCAACTAACCACTAGCTATAAAGGTGTGCAGAAGTTTTCGATGACCGAAAATTTCCGTAGTAACCCCCAAGATGAGGGTGTTTATAAAAGAGAAAATTATAAATTTCGAACCCAAGAAGATCTAGGTGAAATTTTACTAGCAGATAACCCCTAATTTAAATTGGAGCAGGAAAACAAGATTATAAAATTTATCATGGGGGACTTTAAAATGGTGGTTTCGAAAAACAATATTCGAAATATCTGGTGGTTCAGAAGACCTATGAATCTGAAATTTTCAAACATGTAGCACCTTAACCCTAAAAAGTACTAGAATAGGAATTCTTGGTGAGTGAAAATTCCCATGGGTACCACCAAAACTGAAGGCTTCTACAAAACCAATGGCTTCTACAAAACCAAAATATACATTTTCATAGAGAGCTGATATATTGTTTTCATAGTTTTCCGAATTAAAATCTTAAGATGGACTGTTAGGAACCAGAAATTATTTATGGGCCCAAAATAGAGTAGTGGTAAAAAAAAACCAAATATGCATTTAATGCCATATTTCATGGTACACTAAAAAGGAAACAACTTGATATTTCCCTACGATATAAAAGTTATTAGAAAAACACTTCCCTCTAAATTTTCATTATGTAATTATTGGACTTGTGATATTTTTATTCGCCTCTGATTTTGTATTAGGAGAACATGATATGCCAAGAGGTGGCTGATATTTGTTTACAAAGTATCCCTGGTAACTACTGTTTATACCCATAACTATGGTTACTACCTTCGGTCATGTCGCCTCTGGTGTTTCTACACTATCTGCGTCTCTACATTATTTATTAACACAAAGAAGCTGGATAATGAAGCTCGGCTGCATGCAGCCCGCTCCAGATATGAAGTAACAATCCTGGAGCATCAAGAACAGCTTCGGGTGATTCGCCTGGAGCGGGAGAAATTGATGCTGGAACGTGAGAGGCATGCTTTAAGGGCTGCCAAGTTAGATGTGGAGATTAAAGAACTAGAGTTCGCAAGAGCAAGATCTTGGAATAATTTATAGTGTGAACTGTTATATTCTTTTATTTTCAAAATTCGATGTCTTCAGTATTTTTGTATCTATGTTCAAGGTCTTGGTTTGAATAAATGTATGGTGCAAACAACTTAAAATATAAATGGTTGTATATAGTATAATATATAGCCCTTTTGTTCCTGTCTATATGAGATATTAGTGTTGAACATCGGCATTTAAAGATAATTTTATCACACAAGTCATTTAGGCTGTTTACTCACACTAACTTATACTATCAATAATTATGAAAATAATAATGCAGAAGTTAAGTTGATACGTGAAATGTTATTGGAAAGTTCTGATTTCCTCTTCATGTACTCTGAATGGGCCCACGTCAGTGGCCGCATGGTCTAAGGTATCACCATCGCAGTATTCTAGATTGCTGATGATGAGATTGTGGTTCAATACTGGTCAACCCAAAATCTTAAGTGCACTTTAGGTAAAGACAACCTTCCTCTTCCCAAACACATTATGGTAGTTAGTACATGTGTATAACCTAAATGCGTAAAGATGCAATGCTTAAAAAACCACTCTGACAAGAGAGTTAAATTGAAAATGTAACAACTTTATTCAGAACAAAACTATTTTTAGTTCTACACTTCTTGTTAGTCATTAAACTTTAGGATAGACCCTATTTCATCAAATTTACTTTTAATACACCTGGCTGTGCTGATGTTAGGTTAGGATTACATTTGGCTTCTCTCAAAACTTTCACGGTTTGAATGTCTACCTCTAGAGGAAAAGTTTTCACCTAAGAACAAACACTTATTCTCATCCTTTGTTGTGATCACAAATGTTTGTGCACGTCTTATCAACAGGGTATGTTCTAAAACTCTCAAAATACTAAACAAGTTCATAAGACATGCTAAACATACAAAATAGAAATAAAGTTGAAATTAAAATTAACACATGCCTCTAGAAATATATTTCTTTTCGACCAATGCATTAAGTTATATAGCCGTAACAATTAAATTACTTATTTAATCCTATTAACTTCTCAATTGTCTTAAATATCCTGAGATTTGTTTGTAATCCACTAAAAGGGGAAGGGAGGGGGTCCTTGGTTAGTGAGCCTTATTATAATACACATTGTCAGCATATTCTAAAACAATTACTCTAGCAGTATATTGGACTGCCAATGATAAGAATATTGAGGTTCAAATCTTGGATGAGTATACTGATTGTGGTTTTTCCTAAATAGTTTTCGATACCTTTATGCAAATGTAGGTACATTTCCTCTAAAATTAAACCTTTATCATTCCCAACATATTAGTTTAGTTAACATACGTGTACCAAGACAGTGTAAAAAAAACAAATGCAGTTTTGAAACTCGATAACAAGTAATCTACAATAACTTGAAACGAAATAAATTAGGCTAACTATTATCCATTTAGATAAATATGTAAGAAGGTACAGGAAAATGGGGTGGAAACATTATTTGACTTTAACAATGAAAAGAACACAGTTCACATTTTACTTTGCTACCACTAGACAAAGAGACAATGGCTGCCACTTGAAGAAAACCGATAATTACTGCCCAATCCCCTGACCTAGGTTTCATTTTATTGGAACTCATCAGTAGTGTTAAATGCGCAACAAAACTTCCTAAAAGAGGAAAACGAAATTGTTAACGATTGGGGGATACATAAATATTAACATGTAAAAGGAATGAACAAACACAGAAAATTGACATTGGATCAGATTTAAAACAGACCTCATTTAGCAAAAGGAAGTTTTCCCTAATATCTATTATATTTTAAATATAATTTAATCAATAACATTGAATAATTTTGTTTTATAAATGATGTGGGTATATTGAATTAGTTTAAACTAAAGGTATAAACAAAGTTTTTATTTAGGAATATCCGATAGCTCGATTAGACTCTACAGGAAGAGCTACCAAGAAACCTGTAGAGCATTGTGCATAATATATTCACATGTAAATCCATTAAAAAAATAAACATAGTTTTTATAAAATTATAAGCCTATGGATTAAAAAAAAGAACAGAAATTTTAAATGTCAAGTTAAAGCGTTCATTAATATTGTTTTATAAATATAATCTTCCCGCATATGATGCCCAATATTGTTATTGCCAGGCAGTGGACGCAAGGGACCATGTTCATCTTCTATCCAGGGCATTTCATCACCTGGGAATGCTTCGTCCACATTTATGCTGATATTGTGCAAAACTGCCGTTGCGATGATGATATCAACAGAATTGTGGGGCTTGGTCTCTAGTCTAGCTGTTAGCCATCGGAAGTGCCGCTCCACAGGATTGCGGGTGGCTATGTGTGCAGCATTATAACGCTGCTCCGCTTCTGTCCGAGCATTAAGGAGTGGTGTTAAAAGATATGGTAGGCGTGGGTAGCCGCTGTCTCCCAGAAGAATCCCTTCGACACGCCCTTGCTCGAACCTAGACTTAGACTAGATGCCCCAAATATTGATTCATCATGAAATGACCCAGGTCTCCTGGCGACGATATCCACTATTTTAGGGTGGGCCCCACAAGCTACCTGCACATAATAGAATCATTAATGCTAAATATGTATTTTTATTTATAACAAATGTCATTGTTTATCAGCTATAATAAGTGGTAATTTTTATATTTTCAGGAATAAAGAAAATACTCATATTTTGTAATATTTATTTAGTAAATGGGTTTAGTAATGAGAAATTTACTTTAAGAAAATACTGAACCGAACATGATATTTTAATCTACTAATATGGCCTAACACCTGCAAAAAAAAATATTATCAGTGGAATAAAATTGTTATAGGTCCTATTCGTAGCATTGTACTTTGTGAAGGTGTAAAGTTTAAGTATCTAAAAAAGGTGACTTCTAATATGACACTCTGAGTGATTAAATTTGACCAAGACAATGGACTTGTAAGATAGAACACATAATCATAATGAGCCAGTAAGTATGTTACTACACCAATGATTAACTAATTTTTTATCAAATGCAATTTTAGAATTTAACAAATTATCAGGGACTAAAGAAATATAATATCTTTTACCAAATTGTTGTCTAGCGTAAGCCCTGGATAAAATACATTCCTTATGAAAACCTTTTATTTTATCATGTTAAACATGCACACAAGTTTTTTTTAAATACAATGATAAATATTGGTCAGGAACCATATTGTTATAGGAGATAAAATTTTATTTAGGAAGTGTTTTTAAGTTGGTTTACATTTTCAGATAAATCATATTTTATCCATGCACAAATAAGGGGATTAATGTCCCAATTTACCCCAAAGGCGAGGCAGCTTGAAGAAATGGTGATTGTTAGTACTCTATTAAAAAAAGACACACTAGGGCTATCAACTATTTCTGCGATTAATGTATTCTTAGAAAACATATTGTTTGATCAAGAATGCCTGGGAGAGTTTATAATAGTAAACAGTGGTTTAACTAGTGTGTCTAAAAATGCTTTTTGTAACTATTTCACCCATTGAAAAACTATGCTATTGGTCATAAAATTTTATTAGGCATATACTTGTTACAAGTTTCCCTTGTCAACAGTTTCGAGATGTCTAAAATTCTGTAGAACTATTGTACTGTTTGAAATAAAATAAATTTTATTTGTAGAGTAACATAATATAAAGGTAAACAGTACAAAAATAATGTTATTCAACATATTTTCAAAATGATTCCTACACAATGACTAGGCCTAGTTTTGAACATAAAAATATTTAGCAATTTAGCTGTCCATGCTAAATATGGTTTAAAGCTTACCTGCAAATATCCAGTAGTATAAAATCTCAGGGAAAGCAGTCGTTCTGTCATTGGCGACACCGGGAGCCCACGTTTGTCAAGTTTTTCCAGATGTTGAACAAGTGGGTACAAATCTTCACGTACACTTTCCTTGGAAAAATGATATCTTAACTTAAATTCGTGATCTCTGTACATATTAAAAGGGTCCGGAGCATTCCTAATATATCTCTTGGGAAGACGAGCTCGTTGTTAATCTTCAATCTCATCAATTCTATCAATTATGTCTAAAACGTTGTCAACATCAGTCACCAACTCCACCACACAGTCTTCCATGTTTGAACGATGTAAACAACACTTTGTACACAGTTAGCTTCACTTCGCGCACCTTTTACTTCTAAAAACTGTTGATACGCATTAAAGGGGGCCAAATTTCCCCCCAAAAATATTAAATTCAATTACAGTTATTATTGTAAATTTATAGAAGGCCAAGTTCGTTTCGTGACCGTGAAGCAGTTTTCAAGCCAATTGAAGAAAAATATATCAAATTGTTGTGATTCAATTAACATTTTGCTTTGAGGTTAATTAAATTACTTAGGAAAAGAAAGGGTGAACCTATTGTTGTATTTCCTGGTTATTTCCTTTTTATCCATCTTAAATACACGCATTAAACCTTTTACTAACACAAACGTAACAGAGATATATTGAAACTTAGTATTTCGTAAGTATATTGTTTTAAATGGTGGAAATGTGTGTTCATACAAATTTAAAATACAAAATATTTCACAATATTTTAATGCCAGAATCTCGGAGTTTTATGTCATAGAGAAGGATCATATGTAATTATATAAAAACGCTAGTGACGAAATTTTAAAATAGAGGATAACTTTCCCACATATATTTCGTAGTTATCTCATTCCAGCCGCTTTCACCTTGCTCTTGTCTCTCTCCTGACATGTAAGTGTGTAAGTCTAGCTTTGTATAATTCACCAGTGATATCTTAATTACTCTATGACATTAGGAAATCAATAGCTCATTGTCACAAATATAAAATTACGCCATCTATCCATATCTCAAGCTAGTTCTATCCAGTCCACCTCATTACACCCTATCTTTATCTTGAGCTCGTTCTATCCAGTCCAACTCATTACACCCTATTTTTTGATGGTCCGCTTTAATGTTATCCTTACATCACCGTGAATAGCATAAGGAGAAAAAATAATGGCCTATTGAGTGACGTCATAGAAGTCAAAGAGGAAGGGGAAAAGCGACCAGGAAGACTGAAAATAAAATTTATTGATGACCTCAAATAAGGAAAGACGATACATTTACAAAATAAAGCAATTTTATTTTTGCTTAACTAACATTCATGTATAATAATTAAACTACAGAAATATTGTAAAAATACTTTCAATGATGTAGCAATTAAAAACAGAACAAGTTATAATGTCTGGCATTGTAAATTCATAACTGTAAGGCTGGGTGACCTGGTGGTCTAGGGGTAAGGTGTCAGACTTCTATGCTGGCGGCCGGGGTTCAATCCTTGGTCCCGGCAAAGATTTGTCTCATTACCAAACCCTTCCTTCACCTCTGACAAGACATCTTGTGAATGTGGGGAATGCCAGGCCTCCCCCGTGGTTTGGATTCCACGTTAAACTGTAGGTCCTCCATTTCATATCACAATCACCCTACCATCACACATTAGCGTAAGTGCGTATAACCCGAACAGGTAGTAAGACGCGGTGCTAATAATAATAATAATAATAATAATTGTAAGGAGCTGGCACTTTAATAGGTACTAATATAACTTTAAGCGGAAGTATACATTTCTAAGATTTGCAATTCACTAAAATGATATAATATGGTACAAATATTTATCAGTCAGGCTTACAAATCTCTCTGATTTACCTGTCTCCCTAATTGCGCAGCATTAATACTGGCAGTAGATTTAAAGTAATTCGAGCATCAACATTTTATTGCACAATTTAAACACGTTTATGATTAAAAGATATAAATAATGATTCAATTATTTCGACTGTACAGTACTAGTTTTACACCCTGATAATTTTATTTCCTTTCACTTTTTAATAAAAAGTGTCGTTTTTTAGATTCAATTTGTTTGATTATTTGATTTAGCTTTATTCGTTGATTTTATTTTTGAGACCAAATTAATCTTAGCAAAAATGAGAAAAAAAAGCATTGTTTTAACTTTACCAATTTGTAGAAATAACATTGACTATTTAAACATAATGTCCGCTTGACCCAGAGAGTGTCGGATAATGAAACTAATTGGTAATGACTCACTTAATTAAAAGTAATCTGGAGAAGTTAGAATAAGTGACATTGTTCCTTTCTATCTAATATATATATTTTCATTCTTCCTTCCTATTATCATTTTGAGCTTGAGAAATATTATACTATATCACTTTTTTATTTTATTTACTATTTCTTTTTTTAATATTTAATACTACAATATACTTCATGAATGTATGAGTTTAATTTACCCTACTAGCTTTGAATTAGATATTAAAATGTGTATAAATAATGAAACATTGTTGAAAATATAGGGCTATAAGATCTTATGTTTTAATAATAACATTGCTGTAAGGTAGTACAATTTAGAAGAAAGTTGATAGTATAATTTTGTTGTCTACATATGTAATCTTGTAGGGGAGAGTGGAAATCTATTTAGTAAATTCCACCACAATTCACCCAACCAAGATTCGAACATCGATCTCCTCGTCCTTGACAGTCTTGCTCAACATGGAACTAGTCGGGGCCTACGAAAGCTAACGGGCCTGCATGCTCTACCCCCACCACTGAGGTGACGTCATGCTAGCGGTCCTTCCCGCCGCTTGGACTTCACAGCGTTTAGTGCATTCTGCTGCGTTGTTTGGACGTGCTAAACATTATATTATATAATAGTTTTGTGTTTTGTTCGATTATTAGGGACGGTTTGTGATTTGACTATTGTTGTATGCTTTTGTGTTAGTATAAAATTATTATATTTTACCTTAACAGTATAATAATATACTATTATAAGAGTCATGCCTTCCAGATGTTGTGTGCCCGGATGTCAATCAAATTATGACTCTAAGAAGAGTGATGGCTTAAAATCTGTATTCAAGTTTCCTACAGACGTATTTTTGAAAGATAAATGGACTCGTGCTATTCATAGAGATAATTTCGTCCCCACAAATACGTCTGTGGTTTGTGAAGAACATTTTACCGATTGTGAAATAATTAGGGAAGATAAAGTAACACGGCAATACGGAACAGTATTAACGTGTAAAAGAGAGAGGCCTAAGTTAATAGATGGATCATTTCCTACAGTATTCAAAAACCAGCCAGCATATTTATCAAAAGATTTACCAAAAAAGAGAAAAACACCAGATGAAAGACAAAGGGAAATTGAAACTATTAAAAAACATAAAGAAGAAGAACTTGCTTCCAAAAATAAAATTAAAAATTTCTCTGATTTTAAATCAAATTTTTCAAGGCACTACAAGCAAGAGTTAGGGTATACAGTCATAAATGATGAAAATAAAATCGCCTTTGTTAAACTAAATCTCACAGAAAGTTTACCTTCAATTTTTCTATGTGTAAGTGTAAATCGAAGTTTAGATAGTACGATTCATGTTAAAGGTGTAGACATTACTAGAAACATTTTTAGAATGTTAGGCAATGAACATGAACAGTATTGTAACTTGTGGTCAACATTTAGAACCATTCTTGAAACAGGAAACAAAGTAGCGATGAATCGGGTGGAAAGTTGTAGTGAACAATTGAAATGTTACATAAAGACAGCTCAAGAGATTCTAAGTAAGTGTCAAACTTTGGAAATAACGGAAGAAAACGTTAAAATAAAAATAAAATATTTAGAGGAACAACTGAGCCTTATTCTAAATGAATCCCCTCGCTATTCACCTAGGATGATTATTTGGGCTTGCACACTATATTTTACTCATCCTGCCGGCTATATTGAACTAAGAAATACCAATGTCTTGACACTTCCCCACCATCGATATCTAAATACTTTTAAAATGAAATTAGGTACTGGCTCATCGGGACTTAGTAAACAGCAATGTGACTACTTGGAAAAGAAAAAAGAAATGTTGAACGACAAAGAATTATTTGTAAATGTATTATTAGATGAAGTTTATATACGTCCAGACGCAACGTACAAAGGGGGGAAAATAGAGGGTCTGGTAATGAAGGATGGTCATGCAGAACTGGCAGTAACAGTTCAAACATTTATGATTAGCTCAATTTTGTCAAAATACAAAGATGTTGTCGGCCTTTTTCCTCAGATGCATATGAAAGCAGAAGATCTTCACCAGTTATTATTAAGTATTCTAAAGGCAATATCATTAATTGGGTTCCGCATTGTGAGTATTATATCTGATAATAATAGAGTTAATCGAAAGATGTTTGAAATTTTATGTGGGGGACAAATGCTACCATCAATAACTAATCCTTTTAATGAAAGAGACTCAATATTTCTTTTTTTTGATACAGTTCACCTCTTCAAGTCAATCCGTAACAATTGGCTGAACCAACGTGACTCCCAACAAACGCTCATATTTCCTGAACCAGAGGTTATCCTGAAGCATATAAACAACACGGATGACCATGACGACAAATCTACCTTGAACTTGCCCCAAAATCGTATGTGTGCAAGACTAAGTGACATTAAGAACATTCATAGATTAGAGCAAGATAAATTGTTGAAATTAGCCCCAAGTCTGACAAGAAAAGTCCTTTACCCAACTTCCGTAGAGAGACAAAACGTTTCTTTGTGCTCAAAATTGTTCGATGAAAAAAACATAGCTGCCTTAGAACTAGTCCAAAAGAATACAACAGGTACTTCTCAGTTTTTGACCATAATATCGACATGGTGGAAAATTGTAAATACTAAAAGTGTCATCAGTGGAACTAAATTAAGAGACGTGTTTAGAGAACCAATCAGATGTGATGAAAGTAGAAGCCTAAAATTTCTCTGTTATTTTGGAGAGTGGCTTGATCAATGGTCAGATTTTAGTGGAATGGAATATAACAAACCAGGAAATGCATGGGGAAAACTTAGTTTGGAAACAAGATTTTCACTTAAGCACACTACAAATACATTAATGATGCTGTGTAAGTACTTATTAGAAACCCATGGAAATGTTTTCAAGTACGTGTTACTAGGCAAATTTCAAAATGATGATATTGAATCTAGATTTGGACAATATCGTCAAATGAGCGGAGGAAATTATCAGATAAGTGTAACTGAGATTTTGGAGTCGGAAAGAAAATTAAAAGCACTATCTATGCTGAAAGTAAAATCTTCCAGAGCTGGCGAATTTTCAATAAGTGAAATTTGTATCGGAGCAGAAGATGAATGTGAAGAAAAAAATGATGAGATTAGTAGTGTCAACGATATGAATTTATTTGAGTCTGTTAGCAATGAAGACGTTACAGATAGTGAAATAATGACTTTGATATATATAACAGGCTATGCAGTTTACAAAGTGGGCAATTCGTGTACTTGCACGGTGTGTAAAGAAGTGTTACAATACGATGATATGATGGATTTGAAGAACACTAGGACGGAAGAGAACTATCAATACTTGCAGTTCATTGACAGAGGAGGTTTAAAATAACCAAAACCTGAATTCGTTCAACTGTTAGTGTTAGTGTTAAAACTATTCAAGTGTTTAACATCAAGCATATACGAAGAAATGTTTTTGGCCAAAAAATCACAAAAAGGTTTTTTATACCGACTCGCAATGCAATTGGGAAGAGAGTTTTGTGAGTTAACCACTAAAGACTGCACTAAGTGTGAACAACCTTATCTAGTTTTGGTTAAAAAAGTAATTACAATATTTTGTAATATTTTAATTAATAACTATACAAAAATTTTGAAAGACAGACTACAATATAAGAAAAGCGAAAAACGTAAATTAAATAAACTTTCCTGTTAACAACATCAAGTAAATTTGTATCTAATACTTTGTAAAAGAATGTAGCCTAAATTATGTTGATGCTCAATTACTTTTGTACCGCTTTTAATACATTCAACATTTGAAAAAATCATAACTATATTTAACAATAAATTAAGAACAAGTATTATATTCTAGCTTAAAATCATTTTAGTAAGCATGTAAATGACACATATCATTCGTCAATAATTTGTACTTAACATTAATAACCTTTTTAGCACACAATTGATTCTAGTAATTAGATTCAAATAATATATCTGGCGTAAGGAAGAGGGGAGTATTGATTGTGGTTGATAAAATCAAATCAATATAGTTATAAAAAAATTACAACGTATAAAGCTTCAACAGAACACGATTTATTGGAATATTACATGGGAACGTACGCTAGTTACAGCTGTAGTAGGACTGCTATCGTGACGTCACCACAGAAGCATGCAGGCCCGTTAGCTCTCGTAGGCCCCGAACTAGTGCGTTAGCCAAATACACCACCGAGGTGAGTCGCGAAGTACTATCCGTTCGGTTTATACTCTTTATGATAGTTGAATGGACTTTGACGAGAACCTAAAGTCACGGTCGTCTGAGAAGGGAGGTAATTGTTTTCATTGGGTTTCTTAAAGTTAATATTTAATTATTTAGAATAATCTAAATTTTAATTTATAGTAATTTTATTAATAATAATATTGCTAAATTATACAAAAAAATTAAAATCATAATAATAAAAAGAGGATTTGCAAAAAAACACATAAAAATGTCATAATAAGTCAATGTCTCATTAGGGATGATTAAAAATGTAGGACCTAAATGTGCATAAAATGTTTCAGAAAATATGTATATTTTAATATAAATAATTGTTTATCAATTTATTATCATACTAAACTCAGTGTTTTAATAACTTTGGAGCTATTGTTTCAAGCCAGCTGATTTTCTTCCATTATAACTAAGGTTATGTAGGAAATAGGGTGAGGTTGGTGTTAGTTATTCTTCACAACATTAAGGTGTGGGTTTCAATGCATTCGATTATTTTCTAAGTTTAAATGGCGGCGGGGGTAGGGAGATTGTATTTAGTTTATTTGAAGTAAATGCAAAAGTTATTGCTTAGGAATCTTTTACCACTAAGAGCACATTGCCATATTATTAAGTAAAGAAGTACTTTGTCATCTCAAATGGATTATTTAAAATGAAATAGACGTAGAAACAATCAAATGTGGTAGTACTCTAAAGTAATTAAGTAATTTGTTTTTTAATACAAACTGTGTTGTCAGATATGTAGATAGTTTGGTATATATATATATGACAAATATGATTGTATATAATGTTATGCAAGAAAGTGTATAATATCGTGGTCACATATATAGCAAAAAATAACACGAAAAATGTTGTCTGTGTTAATATTACCATTAGATGAAACAACAGAGACAATGTTATCTGTACTTACATTAACACCAGTTGCTACTACAAACAATGTGGTTTGTATTTACACTACAATCAGTTGTTAATACACACACACACAAACAAACACAATGTTATCTGTACTTACATTAACACCAGTTGCTACTACACACAATGTGGTTTGTATTTACACTACCATCAGTTGTTAATACACACACACACAAACACAATGTTGTTTATATTTACATTACCATCAGTTGTTACTATACAGACAATGTTTTCTGATTTTTCATTATCCTTAGTTGTTACTACACACACACACACACACACACACACACAAACACACAGTGTTGTGTGTATTTACATTACCATGATATTATTACCACTCAAACAATTTTGTATGTAATTACATTACCATCAGTTGCTACTACACACACACAATTTTGTTTGTATTTAAATTACCATCACGTTTTTAATACACATGTGCACAACTAACATTTGAGAGATTACCCCAAAGTGAATTTGTTCTCTTCCATGTTGAGGATGAAGCTTTACGCACCCTTCTTTTTAGTAGTATATCCATTCACAGGCCATTCCTACCTCGACATACCTACCTTTTGGCCCATGCTTCTATTTGAAGAAGATTCAAATACAGAAGCCACTGACTTCTTTGGTGCTGACTGACAGCTCATAGCTGACTTCTGACAGTCAATATTTAGGTATATACCTAAATTTTGACTGTCAGAATTAACAGATGCTAAAAACATGTTTTTGCAGATAATATGGTTCGGCGTAGGGATACATAGCTTGGTCTGGTAGCTTCTCAAAGCTGTCAGCTGTGAGCTGTTAGTCACCACCAAAGAAGTCATGGGGCTACTGTAGCTCATCTTCCAACAATATGGGGCACTGCCTCACTTCCGCATGGCAGTACGGGAACACCTGAACAGACATCTCCATGGGAGCTGGCTTGGTCGTGTACGTACCAACTATGTGATGTGGGTCAGATAGCCGCCTAAATCACCGGACTGAACCCCATACGATTTCTTTAAGTTGGGTGATGTGAAAGAAAATATTTTTGTCACACATCTACCATGATCTTTGCTGGAGCTGAAGCAGATAATAACAGCCATCGTCGAGTCCGTCACCGCCGACACAATGCACAATGTGTGCGAAGCGTTTTCTACCGTGTTACTCGAGGAGCACATATTGAGTCACTTTAAACTGCGAATAAAGATACTAGGATTTATGTATCGACAGGAAAATGTTTCAAGTTAATCGAGTGAACTTTTCCGTTTTTATGGTTTTTCGAAAATGTAAAGATCATTTGTGCTCACCTGTATAAAGTTCCTAGCTATTAAGAGCATTTTTTTATTTTAAAATTATTTGCTATATCGATCAAGATTGAATATATGTTTTGTAAAGTAAAATGACATGTTATTATGTGTGTGTGTGGTTTAAGTGTGGGCCTTAATGTTTGTTTTTGTTTGTTTTCCCTCGCTCTACTTTATTTAGTTCTAATTTCCTATTTTATTTTATTTAACATGTTAATTAATATTCAATTATGTACGTGGGAAATATATATATTTTTAATGGTAAAATAAATCAGTTTTTATTAGGCCTACTTAAGTATTAAATGCCCATTCTTTATTATTAAGGGATTAAGTGTTAGAAAAGGCGAGGGCCTTAACCAGGGATTCCCACGGGAAAGGGGTCATGACGCATATGGAATTTTTACGAAACAGAATGGGCGAGGGCATGAAAAATTATAACTACATTAAAATAAGAAATTTAGTGTTTATAAAATGCTACTGTTTGTTATTGAAGAATGGAAGTAGTCAAGGCATGTTTTAATAAAACAATTAAATGTAGGAATTCATTTATTATGAGACGACAAATTACTGTCGCCAACATTCGTAACGGTGGCTCGAGACAGACGAGCGACATACAAGTGAAGGGGTGAGATGCGCCCGCAACCGTTGTGAAGAGAGAAAAAACTGACTGAAAATGGTACATACCACTAGATGGAAAAATATAGCTGAAACCATAAAAGTAATTCTAGTATGTTACGGTGAAGTGAAGTTAGCTTTGCAGATAAAGAATCTTTAGAACTTTGATAGTGAAAACAACACTGGGAAAAGGGATTATGTGTAAGCTGAACGATGAAACCATCATTGTTCACCATGTAGCTCATACGGCATTTTTTAAAGTAATCCTATAAGTCACAGTAAGCTTACAGGGCAAGGAGTTGGACTGTGGTGGTGTACAAGTTATAATAAAAATAAAATAAAAAATCAGATCAGTAGCTAGTGAAAGGTTGAGGAATTGTCTAAAGTTATGTGAGAGGCTGAAAAGTTCTTAAAAAATTATTACGCCCCTGATTTAGCTCCAAAAAGTGTTAGAAGAAGTAAAAGGCTAATTGATTAAATTGGTATAGATGAACGATTGTAACCAGAGTATTGTATGTGAAGAGTTAAACACATTCAGTGAAATGTATTTTGCCATTCACTCAAGCATATCAATTAATGATTTGTTCCTCGTAAAAGTGAGAGATCTAAAGACACAGCTCAGATAAAGGATCACGATGAAAGGAAGACAAGCATGAACGTTGATGAAGAGTCTTAAAGTGAAACATAAAATGCCCTGAACAGATTAAGAGTTTTTGTGTGACAAAGATTTTTTTAAACCTTATGGTTTATTGAATAATTTTTCAGGCTTAGAGAGATTGAAAGTTGCCGATACAACCTTGACATTTTTGGCCGTAACCAGTTGTTCGGCTGAGAGAGCTATGAGCCGAGATAAAATAAACCGGGTCAGGTCAGCGATAGAAGATGCGAGGATTTCGAACCTTATGGTTCTAGCCTTATATAAAGATTTGTTAGAGTTAATTCTTAATGAAGATATAATTAATGCTTTTTCTTTATCGTCCTCATAAACAAAGGTGTTACTGTGCCGAATATAAGCAAAAGAAACTAGGACTTCATCAAATCATTATTAGTTTCATTTGTCTTCCTTAAAAGACACTGTATACACCATTTTTCCAGCCGTAAATGTGATGGATCAGTAAGGGTTTGAATTTATATCGTGCAGAACTTGACTACAAAAATCATATTTTATACAATTTTATTCTGGGAAAAAATTAAAAACTACCAGCCTAGATTAGAATAAGGAGACTGGATGATAGGTTGTGGACACTGGTTGATAGGATGTTGATATTGGTTGATGTGGAGACTGGTTGATAGGATGATGATATTGGTTGATGTGGAGACTGGTTGATAGGATGTTGATACGGGTTAATATGGAGAATATTTAATGGGATTTTTATACGGATTGATGAATAATAATAATAATAATATTTAGCATCGCGTATTACTACCCGTTCGGTTTGATTGATGATTTGATAGGTTGATAAGGTAGGTATGCTGTTAAATAAGATGTTTGGCCTGGTAAATAAGATGTTGAGTAAATATAAGGGAATGTCGATTAATACTTTATTTTTCTTATTTACAAGGAAACTTTTGTTTGTTTTGAGATATGAACTATATGATAAATTATAATATTAGACCATTATTTCTGCAGCAATGAATTTCTTCTTGAAGAACACAAGTAGTTTATTTGTTGGAATTCATACCATTTTAAAACCAAAATTTACCATTTTCAAATGTCATATATTTTCAGAAGTGAATAATACATTTTGTTTGGGTTTAAATATTTATTATGATCATGGGAGTATATAGAATCACTCAAGATCAAATACCCGTAATATTTATTAGTGGTTTATTTAAAATATGTTTAGCATTTTTGTGTAATTATAATATACAGAATTAGACAAGTTTGATTGTTTTGTTTATGCAAATCTTTTCAATAGAGTTAAGTATACAGGTATTTAGCTGCAATTTATTTTACAATAAGTTCTCCAAACAATACCAATCGAATAGTTCTGTTCATTATATTCTGAATATCAGCAAAACTATTTAAAGTTTTACTAGTCAACTTTTGTCCTTTTTATAAAAGCAAGCTTTATAATTTATCAACAACCAAACAGATTTTTATACTCAATAAAATAGTGACTTGTGACGGTTTGTTGCCGGTGATGGTGAGCGACAAGGGGGCACCCCTAACACCGCTGGGTGCCCAGACGATGGGCTACCATCGTCCAAACAAACTGTTCATCATGAACATTTTTTTCCAGCGGAAATGACGGAAACCACCAGTGTACAAGAGAGAAAGAAGACAATTAAACGGAATGGTAAGTATAAGACAGTAAGTCAGTCACCTTCCCTATCAAGACACGAAGACCCATCAAAGAGAACATCGTTAAGTCAGCCACCTTCCGGATCAAACCAACAAGACTCTTCTCCTCCTGAAATGATAGTATCATCATCGGGAACAACCCCCCTTCATGGTATTATTGTAAGATCGCCCAGTCAGTCCAGTCTACCTTCCGTGTCAGGTCAACAAGATTCTTCCTTCAGTATGGATTATTCCAAGGCCATGATGTTATCTCAAGACGCTATTGCTCACATGAAAAAAACATCTAAATTTGAATACATAACTCGTGGTCTCTTAATGAAGGCGTATGAATACTACAAGAAAGATCAAACGGTAAATCAGTCAAATAGGGAGTCAGGCACCTCCAGGGTATCAGCCAACTCCATGGAGTCAACCTCCTTCAAGGATCCAGCCACCTCCAGAGAGTCACCCCCTCCAGGGTATTGGCCACCTACAGAAAAGCAGTCTCATCTTCTATAAATACAAATCAAGAGAATGTTAGAGACTTATTGGTAGGTGGTTCATCTGTGTTTGTTGAAAATTCATTCATTTCATCTTACGATGAGCAGCTCACATCACGCTTGTATACAATGGAGAGACGGTGCTATCAATCTTCACCAATGGATAGGAGCCTGATGAGGTTAATTGAGTCTAGATCGCAACCAAATTTTTGGACCTTAATTCATATATGTAGAAGCTGCCCTTGTTTATTCAAACACCTTCCAAACAGGCTGTTTAGTAAAGGAATTCATCCATCTATCATCTTGAAACTAAGCCCAGAAGAAATTTCCAGAAAGAACATGTCCGATACACCTCCGCTTAGCTACGACCATACTGTGGCATTACCGTAAATATGGGCAATCAGGCAGTCATTTAAATAAAATAAATAAGGAACGTTTTGTAATAAGGACTTAGAATGAATACGGATCAACTCATGTACACATGAGGAAATTTTTGGAATATCTTAAAAACGGCTCTTAAATAAATAGTAATGTGTAGGAATAGATAAGTGAGGATTTTGAAATAATAAAGAAAAACAAGACCGAATAAATATGGAGGATTTAGTTGTAATACTAAATTATAGTGTCCGAATGATTAAGACATTTTTCGGAATAGTTTAGGATTATTAAGTCAGAAAAATAAAATATAGTTTGAATTAATTGGAATTAATAATGAACTCATCGGTTCACTATGGACCGAATCAAAATATATAAAGAACTAGTAGGAATACATAAATTATAACAAGGCGCGATACATAGCAAGGATTGAGTAAAAATATTGAGTCAGAATGATTTATAAACAATTCAGAATAAATAAGATTGTCTTATTATTAAAAAATTGTAATCAAAATTAAAAAGGCTTAAGTTACAACTAATAAAGCCTCGTCAGAATAAATAAGAAATGCCACAGACTAAAAAAGAACTAGTCACAATAAATAAGTTAAAATTCAAAATAATAAGGAATAAGTCAGAAAAAATCAGGAACAAATATTAAAGAGGAAGCTTTTAGAATATATAAGGAATGATTAGAGTTTAAAAATAAATGAGCTTGAATATTTAAAAGAAATGATTTGGAATAAATAGAGATGAGTCCAAGTATCTTTTTAATATATATGTATATATATATTAATATATATATATATATATATATTAATATATATATATATAGTGAATAAAAAACTAATCTTAATAAATTAAGAATGAGTCGGGATATTTTAAGGTAAGAATGTTTGAGAATATATTAATAACACAGAAAATAGTAAAAGAGTCAGAAACAATATCATCATTAGAAACTGTTTACAACCTGTGACCAGTTCTATTTAGTAAAATGCCTCATCTCCCTCCTATACTCTTTTCAACTCTACTCCTCTCACTTGCTCCCCTGTTGCTGTCTGTTCCTTCCATCTTGTTCTTGGTCCCCATTGTTGTCTCTTCCCTACATATTTCATATTCATTAATCTTCTTGGAATCCTCTCCCTTTCCAACCTAATTACATGTCCATACCATCTCATCCTAATGTGCCGAGCTAATCATCATTAGCTCGCACAAGTATAGGATTACATAAAACCCTTAATGTAAAATCTGCAACCCTCCAAACTTGGCCCCCTTGGAGGCCCCTTATTCAAGCCCACCTATTACGTTACGCCAAGATATTATTCTATTCTAAATTGATTCACTGTCCCAAATTGTCATTCCATGGAAGAGGCGCTTTAGTCGACTTTCTTATGTTTCTTCTATCCCATCTCCTTTTTATAACTGCTCACTCAGGCGCAGTTTAGTCCCATGATGACACGGGATCGACTCCTCGGTCCGTTCAAAAGAAATAGTATCAAGTGTACGCCCGAGCTGGGACGAGCTCGACGTATCGTACTATCTCTGGACACGCCGTGTGGTCCGGCTGCCAGGGTCAGGGCCCTTTTACTTAGAGTACATTGAAAAATAGTCAACTGCTATAACACAACATCAATGGATGTGACCTCTGTATTGATCGAGTACTGTGTGTATGATTCTCGCTCGGCCTAGTCTTCCAGCAGTTCGACTGGTACAAACAGACCTTGTTGAAGAGCATGGACACCCGCGGAAGGCAAACTTTGGGTCGCGGCAGCTAGCCCTCACCGCATAGGATTGGGTTACTGACCATCCGCTACGTCAGACATGGTGTGAGTCTGACTCCCCTTCATCCTCGCTGCACTCCATCCAGCAACTATGTTTGTCTACTCTTGGTACCAAAGCGGTACCCCCAACCGACTCCGCGCCCGATACCATGTTGGCACAATCCGGCTCACACACTCGCTGTACCGTGCCAATTAGCCGCAGAGCCAACTGGACGTCTGCATCTGATATGGTGTGGGTTGTACTCACTGTCCTCCACGCATCGTTCGTACCAGCATTCTACTAGTCGACACCGCGTCTTGTACCATTGTGGTACAACCCAGCTCGCACACTCACTGTCCCGTGCCAGAGAGCCGCGGGACCAGCTGGAATGTACTCGCTTAGAGTGCAAGGACCTGCTTACCATACTCCACTCTACCTTCACAGCTTGCCGCCTGATATAGGGGCTGCGCTTCTGTAATATCCAAACTGAGGGAGAGTTCACATGGAATACTGAGAGTGCTAAGAGTTATGAGATTAGTTAACCTTCGTGTTTTGTGAGATTTTAGTGGATTCCGCGTCTATTTTTATATTTATGTGTCACTATATCTGGTAGCCACTAGATAGGTTATTCAGTTGCCCTAGTATGGAGGAACTACATTGAGTGCCAGTTAATGATATATACGTAGTAACGCTGAGGAATATGGGCAACTATAAGTATGGTTATGTTTATAGTGTATGTGAGCGCCTACCCGCCTACCTTGAGTGTGGCCGACATTACTATAGGCCTAATTAGGCGGACGGTTCGGCCCAGTCGTCTAGTTAACTGTTGTTCCGAAGTATAGATATGGTCTCTCCGTCTGAGTATACCCAGTTAGTACTCCGCCGTCTTGACTCCGCCAATTCTGTTCTCAATTTGGTCTCATTAGACGGGATACTTGCCTCCTCGTCCTGGATTTGTTGACGATCTGTAATGTACACCTCCCTTAATTAGTTTTGATCATCTATATTGCTTTACACTTCATGCGAATGGGTTACATGTGCTAATGTTTTGTTCTTGTAATACAGATGTGGACAGCTGCCCGAGGCAGTATTGGGCAGAGTGTTCACTACATTATCCGAGCTCTTTAAATACTGAACGAGTGTTTATTGTTATTGAAAGAAATAATAAGGTATATTTCACTTTAGCTTGGCTATTTTACGCCTTAGTAAATTGACAGCCAATTTCCAGTAATTAACAGTGATCTTTGCTACTCTTATGTACTGTACCCTTTGAAAATAAAATGTATGCTTTTCGTGTTACTATGTATTGAAGGGGACTGGATAGAGCTAGCTAAAGATAGGGATAGGACGTAATGAAGAGGACTAGATATAGAATGGGGTAATTTCAATTAATGAAAGAGAGTGCAAAACACGATAAAGAAACTGAGAAGTTGACCCGCGGTGGTGAGGCACGTCCACCTTTGAGAAAAACACTTTTCGAACTAAAAAGGAAACGCGCGTAAAAAAAC
Organism: Timema shepardi; assembly: GCA_902151425.1. NCBI lineage: Eukaryota > Metazoa > Arthropoda > Insecta > Phasmatodea > Timematidae > Timema > Timema shepardi. The sequence goes on along the minus strand of CABFVX010003441.1, from coordinate 755 downwards.
ACGAGAGAGCAATTGTACCACCATTACAAAACCTAATTAATGAAAGAAAGGGCGGTAGACAGAAAAATGTTATAATTATATAAATAATAGTTAATGACCATAACAAATATTTAATTAAGTAAACAATAATGAAATGTATACTAAAATAATAAAATATAAATAAATAAATACTAAACATACGCAATGATTGAATTTTAAGATACTATTACGACATATTCAGAGAACCTTATATACAAATTTAATTTGCGCATATAATATCAAATCAACTATTAATTAATCACATAAAACCTATCGATGAGTCTAATCATTATATTTATTCCATCAGCTTCAACAGCCCCCGACTTGTGTGTTTACTTGATATGCGAGATAATGTATGACTAACTCTGTACCGGGTTGGCAGGCAGTAGAAGGGCGTGTGTGAAAATATCGCATTATAGTTCATTTTGTTGCCGTGGCACTTCTTCAAGCTTCTGTTGTAGTCGGTGTTGTACGTGGAGTTAAGGTTACAAATAATTGTTAACGTTTGTGTTCCCCGTTTGTTCGGTATTTTAACCCTGGTCTTCGTGGACAATGGGCGATGTTATCGTACTACATGGAAGAGAGGGTATTCCGTCATAACAATGAGAAAATGTGTATTCTAGCGATACACCACGAGGAGAAAGAGAAGGATGTACATGAATGATAGCTCCCTATCATCAACCGACTGAGCGATATTCTCCGTGGGAAGAGAGATCTAAGTCTAAATTACATTAAGC